>JAREYC010000010.1:34150000-34215000 GCA_030015325.1 Cryptoblepharus egeriae | reverse complement strand
AATTATCCCATTTATCACCCCCCAAAGGGCCTTGATGTGAACCTCGAAGTCCTGATTTTGGGTATTTTCACATAGAGAATTCAAATTCTGCGCTCAGAACATGTGCAATTTGCATTAAGGTATCATATTCCTGACAGCTATTTATGATACCACCCCGCCATTTTTGTGATGAGTGCTTCTTTAAGATAATACAGAGAACGGGAAATAAACTATAATGAAAATGCTGCATTCTTCAATGATTATTAAAGTAAATAGCCATGCAAATTGTGTATAACGTGTTGGCACCAGCTCCTGTCATCCTGAAACTTTTTTATTAAATTAGTTAATTAATTCTTCTCTTCCCTCCACCCTGCAATAGTTTATTTTATGCATAAGAACAAAATAGTTTGTGGGTATGTAGCTATTTC
Source organism: Cryptoblepharus egeriae (assembly GCA_030015325.1). NCBI lineage: Eukaryota > Metazoa > Chordata > Lepidosauria > Squamata > Scincidae > Cryptoblepharus > Cryptoblepharus egeriae. The sequence goes on along the minus strand of JAREYC010000010.1, from coordinate 34,214,593 downwards.
TAGCCTGCGGGGGTTCTTTGTGTATCTGGGACAAAAGTGGGTTGATCCAGAAGCCATTATCAATTAATCCAGCAGTTACAGTAATTTATCTCATATTTAACATACAGATTTTGTACGAAGGATTTCAAAAAGTAGCTTCAGAGTTCAATGCATCTGTATAAAAATAGAAGGCCAACAGTTGCACAGGAGCACCTCTTGTACTTAGCTAAAAAATTTTATCTAAGTACACTGGTACCTTGGTTTACGAGCATAATTGATTCCACAAACATGCTTGTAATCCTAAACACTTGTATATAAAGTAAATTTTCCCATACAAAATAATGGAAACTCAGACATTTCATTCCACACCCAAAAATATTTATATAAAAATGATTACAATACTGTAACATAATACAAAATAATAAAGGAAATACAAAATATAAAGAAAAATAAAACAAATTAAGCTGCATTTAGTCTTGCAGGCTGCAATCAACCCCCCCCCCCCCACACACACACACAGTGGTGAGCACCACTGATTATAATAGGGCTTGCTTTAGAATAGACATGCAAGGCTAGCCCCCAAATCCAAAGGTAGCCAAACATGGAAGCTCCAATAAATTCCTGATGGGCCTGGAAGATAACTTCATGGTCCAGAAGGTGGAGGAAACAACAAGGGCAGGGGCCATCCTTGACCTGATCTTAACTAATCCTGAAGAACTGATTGACCGGGTCAATGTGGCAGGAACTTTGGGGGAAAGCGATTGTGAGATGCTGGAATTTAGAATATTGTGGGAAATAAAAAGAGTGCACAGTGAAACCTATACATTGGATTTCAGGAAAGCTGATTTTAACAGGCTTAGAGGAGTCATAGGCGGGATCCCATGGGTTGATGATCTAATGGGGAAAGGGACCCAAGATGGGCGGGAGCTCCTTAAGAGGCAGCTTCTACAAGCACAGTCAGAAACAATTCCAATGAAAAAGAAAGGGGGGGAAAACCTGAAAAAACCAGGTTGGTTCCATAAGCAACTTGGGGATCGACTGAAGTTAAAGAAAGAGAAGTATAGGGAATGGAAGACTGGAAAGATCACCAGGGAGGAGTACAGGCAGATAGCCTGGTCCTGTAGGGAGGGGGTCAGGAATGCTAAAGCTCAGTATGAGCTGAGGCTGGCCAGGGGAGTCAAGGATAACAAAAAGAGCTTCTTTAGAAATGCCCAAAGGAACAGGAGGAGAGACGAGGGGGTGGAACTGCTCCTGGACAAAGATGGACAGCAGGTGTCTGGAAACCAGGAGAAGGCGGAGCTGCTCAACTCCTACTTTGGTTCCGTCTATTCTCGGAAGGAGGGCTGTGCAAATAGGGGTGCGGGATCACTGACTGATGCGGGGATGTGCTTGCATCCCCAAAGAGGTAATGGAAACATGGGTGGTGCAGAACAGCAGATTAAGATTGACAGAGAACTGGTTCGAAACCACTTAGCTGGCCTAAATGAATTCAAGTCATTTGGACCGGATGAGCTGCATCCTCGAGTTCTGAAGGAACTGGCAGATGTCCTTGCAGAGCCTCTGTCGATCATCTTTGAGAAATCCTTGAGGAGTGGAGAAGTGCCTGGACTGGAAGAGGGCAAATGTAGTCCCAATCTTTAAGAAGGGGAAAAAAGAAGACCTGGGAAATTATAGACCAGTCAGTTTGACTTCAATCCCGGGCAAGATATTAGAGCAAATCATAAAACACACAATTTGTGCACATCTAGACAAGTACTTGGTGATCAAAAGAACCCAGCATGGATTTACCAAGAATAAATCTTGCCAGACAAATCTGATCTCCTTTTTTGATCAGGTTACGAGCTTACTGGACAGTGGCAATGCTGTGGATGTCATTTATCTTGACTTCAGCAAAGCATTTGACAAAGTCCCACATGACATTTTAATTGGGAAGTTGGAAAAATATGGGCTATATGAGACAATTGTTAGGTGGATCCGCAACTGGCTTGACGACCGCACTCAAAGGGTTTTAGTAAATGGTTCTATGTCAACCTGGAGGTCGGTTTCAAGTGGGGTACCCCAAGGCTCTGTCTTGGGCCCGGTTCTCTTTAACATTTTCATCAATGACTTGGAGGAAGGGATACGGGGGAGCCTGATCAAATTTGCAGATGACACCAAGCTAGGAGGAGTGGCAAACACATCAGAAGACAGGAGAAACCTCCAGGAGGATCTGGATAAACTGGAATCCTGGGCTGTAACAAATAGAATGAACTTCAACAGGGAGAAGTGCAAGATTCTGCACTTAAGAAATAAAAACCAAAAACACAGGTATAAAATGGGGGATACTTGGCTTGGCAGCACAACATGTGAGTGGGATCTTGGAGTAGCCATGGATCACAAGCTGAACGTGAGTCAACAGTGTGATGTTTCTGCAAAGAAAGCAAATGCCATTTTAGGCTGCATTAAGAGGACTGTAGCTTCCAAGTCACGAGAAGTTATGGTAGTTCCTCTTTACTCTGCGTTGGTCAGACCTCACCTTGAGTCCTGTGTTCAGTTCTGGGCACCTCACTTTAAGAAAGATGCAGCCAAACTGGAGCAAGTCCAGGGGACAGCGACAAGAATGATCAGTGGGATGGAAGGGAAGCCCTACCAGGAAAGGTTGGGGGAACTTGGGATGTTCAGCCTGGAGAAGAGGAGGCTGAGGGGAGACATGATTGCCCTCTTCAGATACCTGAAGGGCTGTCATAGGGAGGAAGGGGCTCATTTGTTCATAACTGCTTCTGAAAGCAGAACTAGAACCAATGGGTACAAACTGCAAGAGAGGAGATTCCGGTTGGTTATCTGGAAAAAATTCCTGACAGTGAGGGTGGTTTGGCAGTGGAACAGCTTGCCAAGGGAAGTGGTGGACTCTCCCTCACTGGGGATCGTCAAGCAGAGACTCGACGAGCACCTGTCGGGGATGCTCTAGGGGGATTTCCTGCTGCAGGCAGGGGGTTGGACTAGATGACCTAATAGTTCCCTTCCAACTCTATGATTCTATGAATCCAGAGTAACTACAAGAGTACGTAACAGACCGTACGTGCACCAGTAGTTATTGCACCACCTCGTGAAAACCTATGGGAAATTCATATTGGAATCCAGAGTAAGTTGTTCTTACACCAGTGCAAGGCCTCCCCGCAGTTACTCTGGATTTTGTCCTAGGTCTTTCAGGCACCTTTCCATTGCCCCCCTATCATAGGAGTAAGCCCCAGTGACTGTAATAGGCTTCCTTCAGTGTTGACATGCATAGGCTGGTCTCTCAGGAGAGGCTGGCGGAGTGCCAAAACTGGCTATATCCTGCCAGACCCATTTTTTCACTTGTATTGCAAGACAAAATTTATTAGAAGTGTTTGCTTGTCTTGCAAAACACTCTCAATTCAAATTACTCTCAGTTCCAGGTTTTACTGTACACAGCGTTTGTCTAGCCCTGGAACCTTATGGTCATATATGACCTGATTCTGTTTGACATGTGTGTTTTTTTCCAAAACTATGGTGAGTAGTGACCTCAATTTTCACGTATTCCTCAGTTAGGCTCTTCTAACAATGTGACTCCAAATTCCTCTGTGCAACAAATCCTACAGTAAAAACCAATACCAGAAGTAAATGTTTGACCTATAGCGGGGTCCAAAGTGATGTGCTGTCATGTATTTTTCTTCTCAGGATTAGCAGATGAGTTTGCTGCATGGAAAACTACTAAGTACTTGTGTAAGATTTAAATGTTGTAGCAAGCAGAACTCTTCCGCCTAATGAATGGCTAAGTTACAACGCCAGTGAATTATGTTTTTTGAAGGATCCTCAGACAAATATGCCTGTTTATCCATATTTTTATAGAAATGGCGCAAGTGGTTAAAACACTGTGCCTGTTAACCAGCAAGCCAGGGTTCGAGACCCAGGTAAGACAGGTAAGCTCCTGTCCTTAGCCCTGCTCTGTAACGCAGATGGAGCCAATCGTATTGGCTCTGCCTTTCCATTGGACTATTTTAGAGGCATAGAGAGGGGGGATTTGCTGCTTGCAGAATTTGCTGCTTGGGTAACAGCCTATCCTCCATATCAATCTACCAAGGCCTTCGTGCTTCCATACAGCGTCGAGCACGATACCATAGACTTTTGAGACTGATGGATACCAATGCAATGCAGTTTAAAGTATAATCTTATTTGAAGAAAAACAAAAAGTTTTTACAGTGGGATCAAAATTGACCCAATGGTACTTTTGAGGAGACTTTTGCTCATGATACCTGGCCAAGGCTAGTCTAGAGAACCAGGAGAGTTTGTGGTTTAAATCAATGCCTCTGGAAGGAACAGCCATGTTGGTGCTACCTCTTCTCTCATCCAATATAGACAATCCCCCAAATCCAGAGTAACTACGGGTGCACATAAGAGACTTTACGTGCACCCATAGTTACTGCACCATAGTGAAAACCTATGGGAAATTCATATTGGAATCCAGAGTTAGTTGTTCTTACACCGGAGCAAGGACTCCCTGTTGTTACTCTGTATTTTGCCCAATGTTATTTAATTACAGGATCTTTTAGCTGGTAAATGGCGAAAAGCAGGGAGAGAACGGTGCCTGGATGCAGTTCAGATGGTCCCTTCCGTAAAATGAATTTTACATGAAGTGAAACCTGGAGAGAATTTCAAGATTCCTCCTGAACACCTGACAATTCTCAGGGGAAGCCAACCAAGTTAAACATCTCAAGGAGTTGCACACATCCCCTGGGTTTGGACTTATGGAATGTGAAGAGAATTATGAGCACAACCCTACCCATTTCTACTCAAAAATAAACCCCATTGTGTTCAATGGGCCTTACTCCTGGGAATGTGTCTTTAGGATTGCAGCCTATAGGTTTCTCCCAGTAAAAAAACCTCTGTGCTTTTTAAAGACAAGAGCAATGTGTTTGCTGCTATAACCAAAACTGCTTCAGTCAATTTCCCAGGAATTAGGCACATGCATTTTTCCCAATTTAAAAGCTACACTGAAATCTGTTTTTCCGAATAATTGTGCTGTTTAACCCAGGGCACTTGTTATCATTGCCTTTGGTAAATCACCAGTACTATTACTGTAGTAATCAATATACATGACATTTTACACATAACAAAATGACAGATCCCTGTCACTGCAATCTACATACTGTGACACAAGGGAGACAGTGTGGGATAGAAGCAGACAGAGAAAGCATATGCAAATATTTCAGTTACGTGTATCTAAACTATAGGAAGGAATGAACACTAAAGAATGTCAAAGGTTTCAAAAGCTTCATACCTTGAAAATGAGTTATTTTGAATAGATCATTTGATAAAATGGTTAAAGGAGATAAGTTATAGGTGGTGTTACGGGAATACATAATACTGCTTTTTATAACACTCTAATTTTCTTGATTTGTTAGGCCTGGATGCAATTATTACAGTAGTAGCAAAATGTACCCATGTTGCAGGAGTAAAATACTCCCGTACACAATTCCCCCATTGCGCAACATTGCCCTATTGCGCAACACCCCCATTGCACAACACCCACCATTGCGCAACACCCCCATGCGCATCAACCTCCCATGTGCATCACCCTCCCATGCATGTCAACCCCCACGTGCGCAACACAAACTCCCATGCACAACACACACCCCATGCACAACACACACCCCCATACACATCACATCCCTATGCGCAACACACACACCCCAAGTGCATCCTTTCTCCCAGTGCATCAGGCAGCGGGCATCAAACTGGCTGGATGTTGATAAGAGTTTTTAATGTTAAGTATAGGACAAAAACATGTTGCACCCTTTTTCACTCCCTTAAGGATTAAATTTCTCAACATCAGTTCTTGGTGGGTGTTGATGTCACATAAGCAACACCCTCCCCAAATTTCACGCTTCTAGGTCCAGGAATTGGAGCAGAGTGTCCCTCAACCAGTATTGGGAGGAAAATGCGTTGCACCCCTTTTGCCCCCTTTTGCTTGGAAGTTTCTAAAACTGGTTTTTAGTGGGTGCCTTCATCATGGATGGGATACCCTCCCCAAATTTCACAGTTCTAGTTCCAGCAGTTTTGACTGGGCGTTGATGAGTCAGTGACTCAGTGAGTGAGTGAGTGACTTTTCATTTTTTTAATATATAGAAGTTTAAAAAGGCTACGATCCACAAAATCGTTTATTCAAACATTTTTGGTGCAGAGAACGTTCTGCACCATTCTGCTAATGGGAACTGCTTATTCACACCTAGACCTGTGCTGATGAGAATGGTGTAAGATAGGAAATACTTTAGGGAGAGGAAACATTGAACAAGGTCAGCTTCAACAAGAAGCCTGTAGTCCCCAAGTCTGAGTCATAACCTGGCATATCTTTGTAAAAGTAGCTCCCACTAACTCCTACCTCCATCATGTGTGAGGAGTGATGGCTGGAGTGGTCATAAAGCAGGCTGCAACGTAATATGCTGGTGAGTAAAGTACTGTGAGTCCATCTACACCAGAACTGTATATAACTTCCTATTGCACTGTTTCACACAGCACTGTGTTTTCCAGGAACATATCCACAGCATTATAAGAAGCTATATTTATATATTTATTTCTGTGATCCTTCTTCATGCTCAGCGTTAACTTATTCATTTAACAATTTAGTCCTGAAATCCACTGTTATAATTAACTGGTTAAAATGTTTTTGGTTTTCTTTTTCTCTTCTCTTTTTTAAGGAAACATTTCATAAACAAAGGAGAAAAGGGGTCTAATTAATGATACGTTTCAAAGTATAGGGGTCTTAATCCAATTTTAAGCACTTCGGCTGAACTACAGAGCAAGACAGATGAAATTATGTTCTGACTGCATACAATGAATAAGCCCAATGGGAACCTCTGTATATAGTTATCAGTGGCAGTTAAATCTGCTTAGGAAAGCAACAAGTCTTTTGTTCCATTGACAACAGTTATTACAATTAATTCATTTTGTGATTGGTACTTGCGCTGAGTGACAAGGTGTTATTTTACCTCTGTAAAAGTTAAAGCGGTAATACCTACATGCAAAATAACACAGCAAGCTTGCTATCACTCACAAAAGAATAGAAAGGGACCACTCTAAGATTGCCTTTCCAATCTCCAAACATAGATTTTCTAGATATTAGTCTGGATTTGAAGCTCTTTTGCTCTCCATATAAACTCTTTGGAAAGTTTGAAAGACAGAGCAAATGTGTGTGTGCGGAGTGTGGGTGGGATGGGGGTGGTAGGATGGCAGAGCAAACAGCAAAGTAAACCAAAAGTTGAATTAAAAAGTGTGATGATCACAGGACTAGCACTGTGAGTTGTAATATACTAACAGTTCAAACTTTGTCATGTCTGCTCAGAAGTATGTCCCACTGTTTTCAGTGGGATTTACTCAGTGGTGGGATTCAAATAAATTAACAACAGGTTCTATGTCCTAAGAACCTAAATTACCAACAGGCTCTATGTCCCATTAGTAACCGGTTCTCAGAACCAGGCGCACATTACCAAAGGGTTCTATAGAAACTGTGAGAACCCCCTGAAGCCCACTACTGGATTTACTCCCAGAAAAAATGTGTAGGATTGCAGCCTTAATGTATCCTAAGGTTACAATCATGTGCATACTTATCTGGCACTAAAGTAAGTATTCAGTTTAACTCAGGAATGAGTAGACATGCATAAAATTGCATGGTATGTTTCACTTAAAAATAATGGGCTTTATTTTCACAGCTAACTTGTCTCACTGGTTTCAGTGGTGCTTTTTACGACTAACTTTCTTAAGATTCAAGCTTACAGCTCGTCTTAATGAAAATCAACTCAAAAATAAGTCCCATTGAGATCATTGGGACCTGTTCCTAGATAATTATAAGGTAGCTGGCGCCCCATTTTCAGCCACATAGCACCACCAGCTCTATGACGGCAGGATGCTTTAGTGAAGGAGTACAACAAAATTATGAGAAACCCACTTCTTTCTGTGAATGCTGATCTTCCCCATCTATCAACTGGCAGGCTTAAATACAGGAAGCCCTCTCTGCCACTTGCACAACAAATATCAAACAACTTTAACAGCAACACACAACGGTAAGCTAAATGGGCTACTGAACACCCAGATACCGGCAGCTACATAGAGGACCCTACATGAAAAGTTGGCTTTGACCTACCTCAACAGCACTGGACAACTCTGAACAACATGGTCTCTGCCTGGACTCACCATTTAAGTGGGGCCTTGTATCTACCCAAGTGTGACTGGTGCTCCTCAACAAAATATTCATTACATTGTGTCCGAGTGTCCATCAAAAGCTTACACCAGCCCAGTGTCTGATTTTTTTCAACATAGACCACTCTCTTCTTGAATGGCTGGGTGGACTGGACATTAACATCTGATTTACTATAAGGGTGCAATCCAGAATAACTATGGGGACTCCTTGCTCTGGTGTAAAAACAATTTGCTCTGGATTGCAATATGAATTTCCCAGAGGTATTCACTAGGTGGTAAAGTAACTACAGGTACACGTAATGTCTCTTATGTGCTCCTGTAGTTACTCTGGTTTGTGGGGATAGTCTATGTATTTGCCATATGCTAAATAAATTAATAAGGTAGCATGATAGCATAAAGTCCTAGGATCAAGGGTTTTTTCTGGGGGTATACACTGGTACTCAATACCTGCACATTTTTCCACCTGCCCCCAGCAGCTAATTAAAAATTGGGCATGACTAGTTATGCCACTGTAGTTAGCACTGGCACCTTTTTCCCCAGAAAAAAGCACTGTCTAAGACTTATACAGTGTACAGAAGTAACCTTCTTTGTATTCAACAGGTAGAAGTGATTGAAAACTGTTGTTATACTCAGAAGTAAGCTCACCGTGTTCAGAAAGTTTGCAATCCTATCTTACTCTTTGGAAACAAAAACATCTAGCAACAGGCTTACTCCCAGGAAAGCGGGTTTATCATTACAGCCTTTGTATCTTAGATGCAATTTGCTACTTTATGGCTGCAATCCTAAAGACACTTTCCTGAGAGTAAGTCCCATTGAACACAATGGGGCTTACTTTTGAGTAGACACGGTTAGGATTGTGCTCTTAGAGAAAGTAGCCCAGGATATACTCCAAGTGTAGCATGTGCTGCACAACACTTTCAATAGAGAAAGCTGGTTGATGAGCATCCATATGTAGAGCAATTTAGAGCCTGCATTCCATTTTTAACAGCATCTAAAATTCCATCAGTGTCAAAAAGGTGAATGTTTTCTGGAAAATATGCTTAGATGAAAATAGGTGCAAATTTGTAGGGACTCAGTCTCCGGTCCTGTTCCAGTAATATGTAAACTGGTCACTTGCAACCCGTGGCAGCCTTATGCTGCAATCCTAACCACACTTTCCAGGGAGTAAGAACTATTGAACACAATGGGACTTACTTCTGAGAAGACATGCTTAGGATTGCACTGTTAGTTGGGGAGTGTAATCCCAGCCACACTGGAAGATGTATTTATACAGTTCCATGGGTTTGGATTGAATAAGCATTGTGATATAGTTGCGAGAGAGTTTCTAATTCAACATTGACAGAAATCCTAACCATGTCTCCTTATAAGTAAGCCTCATTGTATTCAGTGAGACTTCGGCTGCAATCCTAAAGACACTTTCCTGGGAGTAAGAGCCACTGAACACAATGGGGCTTACTTTTGAGTAGATATGGTGACAACCGAGTGACAACCTATGGGAAATTCATATTGCAATCCAGAGTAAATTGTTCTTATACCAGAGCAAGGACTTCCCATAGTTACTCTGGATTGTGCCCTTAGTCCCAGAAAAATGTCTTTAGGATTGCAGTCTGAGTGAAAGATTGCTTTTGCCCAAATCTGTAGGATTTGGTCACACTGGATGTACAGGATCAATATTATCTGATGATTTCATTTCATAGATACAATTCTTTCACTCTGTATCAGATATTTCTATAGATGTATATATGTTTTATGAACATTTCAAAAAAGGAGGGTAGACAGGATAGATCCAAAGGATAACAATTCTCAGTGCAGAAGTTCTTTTGCATGGAAAAGGACTGTGAAAATATAGTTCACGTGCACCCAAGTGTGCAGCACATCTGTTTGCTCAGGACAGAGAGAAAAGTCTATAGCAACACTTGTCTCTCAATTGTTTTGAACTTCAGAAATGTTTCATTGACAGTCTATATTGATCTGCAATGGATGTATGTTTTAGGAAACAGTATTTAAATTGAGAGATTTCTTGGGAACAGAGGAATAAATAAATGGGATCTTGATGTCAAAAAATAGAGCTAAAATTTCCAGTTTTCATCCTTCAAAACTCCAGTACTGGGCTCTTTCAGCCCTGCTTTTTCATTAGTACATGTTCTGAACTGCACTGTGGGCAAGTAAGATGATAACAAACAACAACAAAAAAACCCACCCTTTGAATATTATAAGATAGTCAGATTCCTGCAGTGTTAGCAAATGACAAATAATCATTAACAGGCTACTTCTGAATATATCTACTTTTATTCTCCATTAAGCCTTGCTAACCCATCGACTTTAGAGAGAATCATTATAAATCCCCATTTTGAATTTTTTTATTAGTCATATTTATCACCTACCCAAAATCAATTCTGCATTTTTAAAATTAAAACAAATGACTATTTGTGCTGAAATCAATATTAGTATGCATGCCACTTTTAAAAGGAGGGGAAAAGACAGTATGTAAGTATGTATGTATTTTATTTTTTAAGAAATCCAATTCCAGAAAATATCCTTCTTTGGCTGTATCAGTCCAATTTCAATATAATTCAATATTTAATAAATAGAACCCTCTGTGTCTTTGCAGGGAAACATCATAAAAAATGCAAAAGGTTTCATGGTCGCCAATAAACTTGTAGGAAACAAAGTGTTTCCATATCCCCTCCATAAATACTGAAGCCCCGTGCTGTTTGCGGTATTTTTTCTCCTTTCCATGAATGAAATTTTGCTTGCTCTGATTATGTATAAGAAAAGAGGTATGCATATTTAATGGCTCCAGTAACAGAATACTACCTTTGACCCCCGGAAGAGGGGGAAAAAAGGGGGAGAAAAACTTTATCTCTTTATACTTTGGTGGCTTGATGTTTTCAAAAGGGCACAACAAGAGAAACCTTATATAATACCTAATTTGTACATCTGCGGTTTCCCTCTGACTCGTGTAGGCACCATATGTTTTTAATTATCATAATAGCCTTAAAGAACCTGTTCAATGGAAAACACACATGATCCTTTTTATTGCTGGTTTGTAATTTAAACAGTTTTAACAGAAAAGGTCTGGCTGGAAGGGAGCGACAGGCACAAAGGTCTAAGAACCCTGTTATTGACCTCTGAAAGTAGGAGTTGGGGATCCCACCCACGGAGGTGGGACTTGGTTCTCCTGTCCCTGACAGAGGTAATTGGTCACACGTGAAATGACTCTTCAGGACCTCCAAAGACATAATCTCCCATCTCAAATGGCTCAACATTTCAGCAGACTATGTAAGGTCTATAAATATTATCAGGCAACTGATCTATGCTTTCTTCTGAAAATACGTGATGGATTCTATCACTGAGACTGTAAAAATCAGAAACTACACATTCCACTGATTCTCATTAGCTGCTGCCCTTTCAATTATCACTGGACTTGATTTTTTTATCTTCTTGTCCTTTATACAAATGCAAGATCCTTCTGTGTTTGCTCCTCTAAACCAAATCTACAAATGGTCAGATATTATTGAGGGGATGAAATTGAATTTAACAAGTTCATCCCTGATTCTGGGACATCTAAACACACAATCAGTCCCATAATGCTATTAATTATCATTCCAGCGACAGGCTTTGACAACAAAGTGCACCCGCAACTACCCTTGCCTGCATTGATAAGTCAGACATGAAACTCATTGGCATGAAAAGAAAGAAAAACTCACAGTTCTATGAGCAGCACAGAAATGGCAAATAAGCAGGCACCGAACAAACATCCAGAAGCAGAAAGTGCAGAACTCAGTTGTTCTGTTCAAGTCAGAAATGGTTTAAGTTGTCATAGTCTACAAGCACTGTTTACTTAATTAGAAAATGTGGGACAGTTTTGAAATAAATTGCTGTGATGAGATGTTTATGCTGGGAAAGTGGGCCTGGTTAAAGTTTAGATAACCCCCAAATCCAGAGTAACCACGGGAGCATGAAAGATATTTTATGTGCACCCATAGTTACTGCACCACCTCGTGAAAATCTATGGGAAATTCAAATTGGAATCCAGAGTAAGTTGACTCCCCATAGTTAATCTGGATTTTGCCCTAAATCTATCAACACAGCAGTTCCACCAGGCTGTGTGGGATTCAGTTCTTTCTGCTTGCAAGAAAATGATTGCAGAATCTGTATGAGAGGAGATGCATCTGAGGGATGCTGCTTGAGCTGAAGTTAAAGCAGGAAGTATGCTAGCCAGTGATTTGTCAGTCCATCCATCCCACCCTCCCTACCACGTTCGACTTCCTTCAGCAACAGCAGCAGTACTGGAAGCAGTTGCAGCCGCATGACAGTCAGAAGTGGTCATCAGTGGTGAGGAGCAAGCTAGACTATAGAATATAAGTTGGGATATGGGCAATTGTCAGGATCATATTTGCTATTAACCCCTTAAATTTGCACATCTAAACCTTCTCATTAATGTTGCTGCCATTTACCCCATGGAGAAAAAGGAGTGGACTCAAGAATGTTATCATGGTGTTGAAAAATCTTATCTGCTTGACACTGGACAATTAGGGTTTCCTGGACAGTGGGACTGAAATCACAGGAGCCTTGTAAGCCTAAAAAATTTAAGTCACCCTTAGAATTCTGAGCTCAAAGTACTTCAATATGATGAATTACGGTATATTTCTCAATGGAAATGGTCATACAGCTCTAGTTTGCTGCTAAATGTTGTGTAGAGTAAAACTGGAAGAGAATTTGGATAGTTCTGCTCATGCAAGATTTCTGTAGGGATTTTGGATATTGAAAGAATTTTTCAACAAGCTCTTCAGATAAACAACCCACACTTCTCTAAGGTTTTGGAACAAGGGAGAAAGATGGGTGGGTGAATACTGCTTCTAATAAAGTGTCTTCAGACCCCTTTGGATATATTTGTAGACTTGGCCATCTCAGTCCTTGGTCTCCAAAGATCTCAGTCTATTTGATTGGGATGCTCCCAAAACATAATGTACTTGTTTGCAAGTGTATGTTGAATTTTCAATGTATTTTTACCATTTTCTGATGCCAGGAAAATATCATTATCCACCACCCAAACACTACAGCCAACAAAGATTTCACATATCACATACAGAAAGCACCAATGATTATAATTTTAAGTCCCACATCAGTTGAAATGTCTATTGCAGATCTTGCCACACTTAAAACACAGTGGGAGAGGAGTGGGGGGCTTAAACCAGTCTGAAGGAATAGAAGGGTAAGTTCAAGCACTCAGGGGCTCTGCTATAGAATTTATATATAGGATTTAAGTCATGACACCTAGAAGTGAGAACAGTGTTTCGCAGGTCAGGTCAAGGTGAAGTTATGTACCCAGGCTGTAGATGGTGATTATCCCTAAAAGGTCTGAGCAATCACAGCAAGATAAGGCTGAACAGCCTTTGGAAGAGATCCTCTATGCAGCTTTCAATTACACTGTGGCTTCTCCATCTCTGTGTACCTGTGTGCACCCTAGAGGATAGGAGAGCATATTACATCAGAAGCCCAGCACTACTGTGTATGTCTATGTGTGTGCGTGCATGTGTGCATGTGCATGAATATATTCATATATGAATCCCAACCTACTTGGTTCTATATAGCTTTTATGCAATATATTCATATACTAGCAAAAAGCATACCCGCATTGCAGGACTAACTTTTCCCCATACACCATCCCCCCACAGCGCATCAACACCCCATGCGCATCAACACCCCATGCACAACTTCCCCCAAGTGCAACTTCCCCCATGTGTAACTTTCCCCATGCACAACTTCCCCTATGTGCAACTTTTCCCCATGCACATCATCCTCCCATGTGCAACTTTCCCCCATGCGCATCATTCCCCATGCGCAACTTTCCCACATGCGCAACTTTCCCCCATGCGCATCATCCTCCCCTGCGCAACTTCCACATGTGCAACTTTCCCAATGCGCAACTTTCCCCATGCGCATCACCCCCATGCGCAACTTCCCCCATGCGCAGCATCCTCACCAGTGCAACCTCTTCCTCCGAACAATATCCCCGCAGTGCACCAGGCACGGAGCACCAAATTGGCTGGATGTTATTCAGTCTCCCATGTTAAGTATAGGACAGAAACACGTTGCCCCCTTTTCAGCCCCTCAAGAGTTAAATTTCTCCACATGGTTCTTGGTGGGAGTTCAGGTGACAGAAGAAACTCCCTCCCAGAATTCCCTGCTTCTAGGCCCAGCAGTTGGGGCGGAATGTTGAGGAGTCATCAATTCTCCAATGCAAAGTATAGGGAGGAAAACACGTTGTGCCCCTTTTCACCCCCTTCTGGTTGGATTTTCCGAAAACCGGTTCTTAGTGACTCCCTCTGTCAGGGAAGGAACACCCACCCCAAATTTCACGCTTCTAGGCCCAGTGGTTTTGGCAGGGCGGTGATGAGTGAGTGAGTGAGTGAGTGAGTGAGTCAACCAGTGAGTGAGTGAATGAGTCAGTCAGTGACTTTTCTCTTTTATATATATAGATGAATATATGCATAAAGGCTAACATGGAACCAAGTACGTTAGGATAATTGATAATTGATTAACTGATCTTCCTCACTGGGGATCTTCAAGCAGAGGCTTGACGAACACTTGTCGGGGATGCTCTAGGAGGATTTCCTGCTGCAGGCAGGGGGTTGGACTAGATGACCTAGGTCCCTTCCAACGCTATGATTCTATGACTCTATGATTATTGTAACACAATTAGTTCAACAATGAATGTGTAATCAGATGTGTCTGGAGTACCTTATGTGTATTCCTGTGCATACCTATTCCTATTGCTGTATATCCAATATCCCTTTTCCCGTATCTGAAATAAATAAAAAGTTTTTTTAAAAAGAAAAATAAATGTGTCAACATCTTTCTGTGCACCTTCTCAACATGATAAATTTAGGAAAGATTTCATGTTTCCAATTCACTTTAAACTCTTCAAAAATCTACCTTAGGCATTGCTGAGTACAAAAGTGTTCCCAGGTATTCAAACAACAACAGTGAAAAGAAAAATACACACCCCAGTGCTGAGATTTCTTTCATATTTACTATTCCCTGACCCCAACCCCTATTGAAAGTCTCTTCTAAGTTTCTTTTTTTAAAAAAATTACACCAGTACCACTGTGATCCCATCTGCAAGCAGCAATGGCACTGCAATGCATGAAGCATAAAACACCAAATTCCCACAGACGGCATCTGTCTTACTACAAACAATGGGCCATTATCTTGTAAATAATTCTGATTAAACTCCAGGATTTTCCCCAAACAAACAGAAGGGGAGCTGATGGTGAGAACATAGCTAGTGAAAATGCCAGTCTCTCTTGTTTCTTTCATGTTTATGCTTAGAGCTGCAATCCACTGGGAAGGTCTCCTGAGAAAGATATTTCGATGAAATTTGTGCAGGAGAACATCCAGATGGATTGTGTTGTTGATTTTTGTTCACTGGACTGGATCATCTCCACTTTCATTCTGTCCAACAATTTGCTTCCCTGGTGAAACCTGGTTGACAGTGACAAGTTGGGCATGTCAAGTTGGGCATGGTGGAGGTAAGGAGTTCTCCCCAGTCAACAATAAGGAACTGCTTCTCCCCAGTAAGCCAGGAGCTACAAAGATGCTTACTGGGAAACGTCTCCCTGCACCATTTCAGTTTCCAGATGTGCAGCCCACCAACCTTGCCCATATTCTGTAAAGAGGATAGCCCAATAGTTGTTTGCTACCCCACAATTTCGCAGCAAGCCTTCCCAGTTTTAACTGTGGGTTGGCAACATGAAGAAGAGAACTCATCACTTCCAGGCAGCATGAGCTGGTAGCAGGCATGTGCACATGCATTCCAAAGTATGTCACTGTGGGACAAAAGCATGTCGAAACTTTGCAGAACTTTTTCCTCTAGAACCCCTTAAAAAGTAAAAAAAAAAAAAGAATAATTTTATAGATGATGAAGAGGCCATTGAACCAGCAGGGTTTCGACTATTGTCATTTTTTTATTTAGGAATGCTTCTTCATTGCCTCTATGATGCGTCCTTTTTTAACCCCTTCAACTCACTGGACTTCCAAGTTCTTAAAGGTAAAGGTGTCCTCTGCAGGTTGCTCTTCTAGTCATGACCAACCAAGGGCAGTTCTCATCTCTCTTAAAAGGCCAAAGAGCCAGCACTGTCCGAATATGACTCCATAGTCTTGTGGATGGCATGACTCAACGCTAAAGCACATGCAACTCTGTTACTTTCCCACTGAAATAGTGCCTATTTATCTACTTGCATTTACATGCTTTTGAACTGTTAGACTGGCAGGAACTGTCAAGTAACAGGAGCTCACTCTATCATGCGGTACTTGGGTCTCAAACCACTGACCTGCCAACCTTCAGGCAGTGTTTTTGACCACTGAGCTACCACAGGTCCCTACCAGCCCTTAATCTACTGCAACTAAACCTGAGTATGAGTGCATGAAATAATCACATATTCTTCTCTCATTTACCTTCGATGATTACCCTTCCTTTCTTCTGCCGTGTCCCTTCTGTTAGTTTCAAGCTGTAGGACTTTCACGGCAGGGATTGGCACCCTTGTTTTATTAGACTCCATGGACACTGATGGTGCTAAATAAATATTGTTGTTATTTAGTAGTACTACTAGTGGTAGGAAGAGGAGCAATAGCTGCAGCAGCAGCAATACCACCAGCAGCAGCAGCAATAGCATTCCTCTTGAATAGTTTGTGCTCATTTTATTGCCAACATAATTGCTTTTCATGGTTTCATGCTTTTCATATCTGTCACTGTAAAGAAGTCTAGAACATTGCTACTTTATTGGCACTTGTATCAGTCTAGGATGTGTTAAATGTAGTATATCCAGTGGCAGCCTATGTGGGCAAGTGGTGGGGCAATTGTGGGCCACTGAAACATGTCTTTCATTGTCAAATGAAGAGTTTTCTTGAACTAGAAAGTCTAGGCCAGTGGTAGTGAACCTTTTTGGCACTGAATGCCAACTGATGGCATTGGTACCCAACCTGTGTGCCCAGAACTCCAAGCATGTGTAGTGGGCCAGGAACACCCTCAGGCCATTGTGCATGTCCAGAGCCTTGGACATGTACAGTGTGCTCTCGCCCCCTCAGTTTGGCTCTGCTCCGAAGAGGCATGTGCACTGGGCCAGCGCGTGCATGCTGGGCACCAGCATGCTCTGGGCAGGAGCAGACACTGGGATGGAGCATGTGGCACCGCTATGGCTTCATGCTGGCAGGGAGGGCTCGGAGTGCCCTTCCTGGCACGTGTGCCACAGGTTTGCCACCACTGGTCTAGGGCAATAAAAATCATTTTCTATCTAGAGGCAATGAATAGACCAGTGGAAGCTAGAAACTGCTAATTACAAAAATAATACTTTTGTGAGTAATTTTGTGTGGGAATGTGCGCACACACATTACTGGTGACTTACATTAAATTAATTATGTAATTTTGGGCATATATTTTTCAGAGGATCTCATGCTGGACTGAATGAGATTAGCTTTGAATATAAATAGAAGAGGATTGTACATCTTGGAGAAATAAAAATCTAGCACATTTTGGGTTTTCATTTCAGGTTTTTGGGCAAAAGATCGGATCTAGAGGGTTGAGCCGCTGTGAATTGCCTGAAGATAACATCTGAAGGTTGCCGGCTTGAAAACACCAGAAGCTTTGCAAGGAGAGACCTTGACACTGGACTATGGAATGTGTGTGAGAAGAAAAGCCAGTTGAAACTGAGTCTCCCACAAGACAAAAAATCAGGCCAGAGAAGAGATCAGACGTTAAAGGAACCATCTGTAGAAACTTCTTGAAAGATAGAAGTGCAGTGGTGTCTCACATAAGGTTAATTCATTCAGGAAGCATGCTTGTTACGTGAAACACTCTTTATCTGAAGTGGATTTTCCCATAGGAAATAATAAGAACTCAGATGATTGGTTCCAGAACCCAAAAAAATCATGTAAAAATGATGACAAAACACTGGAACTGAATTCAAAACATGCATTCAATGTGCATGATCCTATGAGGTCTACTTAGGCTGCAATCCTAACTATACTTTCCTGGGAGTAAGCCCCATTGAACACAATGGGGCTTGCTTCTGGGTAGACATGGTTAGGAGGCTGCAATCAAGGACACGTTCCTGGGAGTAAGCCCCATTTAACACAATAGGACTTACTTCTGGGTAGACATGGTTAGGAGGCTGCAATCCAAGACACTTTATTCTGTAATCCAATCCACTTTCCAAGTGTCTCCCCGCCTTCTCCTTCTCTTCATCCTGAGCCTTTCTCTCCCCTGCTCCCTTCTGGCTAGCCCTGAGTTGCTTCCCTCTTCTCCACTGCCCAGCAGACACCCAGCCACAGGAGGAACAGTGTGGAAGTGTTGCTTTTGCTATGGGCAGGCGTGCTAGGCAGCCCTGACACTTTTTAAAAGGGCTGCCTGCCAGCGCATCTGCCCCAATTGCCAATGAGTGTGCTTGTTAAGTGAAGCAGAATCCTACATAATTTTTGCATGTTTTGTGGATCACTTGTTAAGCGAGGTAGCAAGTGTAAAACCCTCTCAAGGGTTAGAAAGCCTGCCCGCATAAACCGCCTTGGATTCAAGTCAGAGAAGAAATCCGATGACCTGAAAGACTGAACATAAACACCTGTGTTTGGTATTCATTTGGAAACAATGAATGGGTACGTGTGCTGGGTGTCATCACAGTGTTAAACTTTACCCCATCCTATCCACATTACATTTTTATGTAATGTGCCTTTAGTTTTATATCTCTTTTTGTATTATACATCTAATAAACAGGTCCCAGTTAGATGGGACTTGAGATATGCTGAGAGAAGTATGCCAGATTAAGGGCACAATCCAGAGTAATTACGGGAGCATGTAAGAGACATGTAAGAGAAATTCCTATTGCAATCCAGAGTAATTTGTTCTTACTCCGGAGCAAGGACTCCCCATAGTTACTCTGGATTTCATCCTAAGTTACTCTGGATTTCAAATTTGGAATGTTAATATGATGGGGAAAGTCACTGGTTACAAGGACCTAAAGATGTGTGAACAGAGCTGGTTTGCCATAACAAACTACAAGTTAGTTTATTTTCTGGTTTTAAATAAGTCAATGAATGAATAGCCCTGATACCTGATATATAAATGTCAGAACAATATCTTAGTGTTTGCTATACTATATCTGGCAAAACAAAATCCTTATCATAGCAACATAGCCTTCATAGCCTTCATACTAGTGCAGGGATTTTCAACCTTTTTAATTTCATGGCACATTAACAAGGTGCTAAAATTGTCACTCCATCAGTTTTTTACCATTGATAAGGCACACCATATTGCTGTTACGTGCAGTGGTGGGCTCCAGCAGGTTCACACCTACTGTATAGAACCAGTTGTTAACGAGAGATAGGACATATAAAGTTTAAAAATAGCCATTTAAAAGTGGCTGCCAGGTGGGCATAGAACCGCTTGTTAATTTCTTTGAATCCCAACGCTGGGTATGTGGCTCAAATCCCCACTTGTTCCCTGGGATACAGAAAAGCACAAAGAAGTTTAGAGTTGCAAACTTTTAAGACTGAATACGCTTTTCTCCAGCTGCAACTTGTTCCTGACTTTTAAACTGTTGTTTTGTTTTTGAAGTTGCTAAGTTTCTTAGTGAGGGGAAGTGTTGTCTAAGAGAGAACAATCTCACACTGAGTCTGGATAAATGTTACAGTTATCTCACAAATGCTGTATTATTTCCAGACATTTGAAAATAATATAATTGTTCTACGAGTGAACTACAGATTTTTCTCAGTATGACACAGAACACTCAAATGTCAGGTCCTGACTCATGGCGTTTGGATGGCATAAACAAAAAACTACCAATATGTTATCTAAAACTGACAACATTCAAGGAAGATAGACTAGTGGGAAAAGGGGAAAATCTAGTATATGGGTTGTAGAGAAAGTTCTCAGTTTCTAGGAAAACCCCTTGCCTAAAATTTTGGAGAATAATCTCTAGTCATGTAAAGCAGCAATGGGCTAAATGGAAAATGTCTAGCTTGCACAAGGCTGCTTCATCCATAATACGCTCTTCTAGAAGAGCCCAGGTAGAACTTACAGCACAATCCTATAGGGTGGTTAGGATTTTGGTCTTAGAGACTCACATGATGCCCTTAAAAACTTTAATGAAGCAGAAAATGAGACTAACCCTACAATCCAGAGCAACTACGGGAGTACATAAGAGACTTTACGTGCACCCGTAGTTACTGCACCACCTAGTGAAAACCTATGGGAAATTCATATTGCAATCCAAAGTAAATTGTTCTTACACTGGAGCAAGGACTCCCTGTAGTTACTCTGGATTGCGCTCTAATGCTGCAATCCTAAAGACACTTTCCTAGGAGTAAGACCCATTGAACACCATGGGGCTTACTTTTAAATAGACATGGTTAGGATTGGGCTCATACCCTACAATCCAGAGTAACTACAGGAAGACGTAAGAGGCACTTACTCTGGATTGCTCTATGCATTTCCCATAGGTTTCCCATAGGTGGCACTGTAACTATGGCCCATATCCTAAAGTCAAATTAAGCCCTTTGCTCCGGAGCAATTAAGGTGACTTTCCATAAAATAGGGTGATGTAACTGCATGGATCCATAACTGCTCTGGATTTTGCCCTATGTTGGTGCAAAAGGTCCCGTAGTTATTCTGGATTGTAGCCTTCTGCTTTTGTAGGCCCCGCTGAACTTTCCCAAATCTTGTCATGGAACTTCAACTGTCCCACCCAATGGGAAGAAAGGTAACTTTGGAATGGAACAATGTCACAATTTCCACACCTCCCACTTTTAAGCAAAGAATAAATACACTTGTGTGGTTTTGTGTTGTTCTTTGGTGCAGGGAATAGCAACCTGAAATCAAGCAGAGTGATCTCATAATCTGTGATTTTGTAGTTTCTATCCTTCAAATGGAAATGTCTCCTGGATATCCTTTTATGATGTGAACTCTAACCTCATCCTCTGTAGCGAGCCAATTGAATTCATGGTGGAAGAACAAAAAGTGTGTGCTGGTGGCTTTTCACCATAACAAATTTGTCTTCTTGAAAGGAAGAAAGAAACCCCAACCAGTTGCTCTGCTCGGTTTCCCCACAAAACACCTCAAGCTGGATGCTTGTCTTTCAGCTGATAGGCCGGCAAGCTGGCAGTTCTGTTGTTGAGCGAATTAACAAATGACTCCAAACTATACTAATGGTTAACAGCTTTTTAATTTTATTAGCAACACCAAGATAACTTATTGAAGCATTGTTTTTAGTATTGTTTTACATTCCATTCAGAAATGACCTAACTTGGAACTCCATATACATTTAAAGATAAAGTGTGACACTTATTCAGAAAGCAACAATTATTAAAACTTACATGCCTTCATTACCAGGAAACCTTAATATATTTTCTAATTACTTCCAACAATACTCTATTTCAAAGCACATGATAACCCAGCAGAAGTTTACACATTTCACTTCAATCACAGGTTTTAAACTGTGGCTGTCAGAGTGCTGTTCATTGAATTTCACTGTCATTGCTTGGTTAATACTGAAGAAGAAGGAAAAAAACCCAGGTACAACATATTAAACTGGGAACGTTTCTCAAAAAGAATTTGAAATAAGATAACTACAGTAATGTTCCTTCCTAAAAGTATTACAAAATTTGAAACTATTTCAAACTCAAGTCTAAATGACAATAAATAACCTTTTGAAAAGACTTTTTCCCACTTGTATGACAGTCCATTCTCTAGACTCGTATGCCTACACAACAGAACATAGTACAACGCTGTTGATTCTGTATTGCTGCAATAACATGTTATAGTAAACACACATATTAATTCCTACACTTTGACAAATATATAGAAATTCCTCTTTAAAGAGTTAACAGAGCAACAGGTAATGACATTTACCCTTTGTGATATAATTGTCTGGGAACATGAGAGGAAAAGCTGTAATTGAGAAGTTCAGCAAGATTATACATTTTTACAATAATAAAAGAATACCAAAAATACCTTCAGATTGCAAGGATAAAATTTGTTCTTATTTGTGTTAAAGGGGAAAATTGATGTTTTCTTTTTAAAAGTGCAACCAGAATTATTATTAAAAGCTGACATGGGACTGATTTATGGATGCAATTCTACACTGACTATGGGTAAAGCCAACTGGTGTCAAGGGGAGCTGCACTTGGACCAAGGATCAGGTTAGACTAGGCGTCCAAATTTTAAATGCACAAGTACATTACAGTTATCAGATATTCTATATTTTTAAAGAGCTGCCCTCATGTCAGATTATCACACAGCCAAAGAACAGAGTAGCTGTGCTGTATTTCAGAAAATACCTCCACTGTTTACTTTGAAACTTTGATGCAGTTATCCCATTGGATTTAACTTTTTGCCTTCCTGCCTATCTTCAGATATTAATAATATCTGTCATATCATAATATGATATAATAATGATAACTATTAGCCCATGCATTAAAGTTCAGCTCTTACTAGCCACAATATCATGCAGAGTCAGACAAATGCACATAAATCAATTAGATCTATGGACTTGAGTGTGCTTTGCTCTGCATCAGATTGCACCCTTATAGAACTATCTGAAGAAGTTCTAGGACCCATTTATTTCTCAGTGAACCAGTGTTGTAAGGGATAAAACATACCCTACAAACCAGAGTAACTACAGGAAGACGTAAGAGGCACTTACTCTTGATTGATTGCTCTGTGCATTTCCCATAGGTTTCCCATAGGTGGCACCGTAACTATGTCAGTGTAAAAGATCCCGTAGCTACTCTGGATTTTAGCCATAGTGTTAAAAAGTGCCATTTTGACTATGGCCTATATCCTAAAGTGAAATTAAGCCCCTTGCTCCGGAGCAGTTAAGATGACTTTCCATAAGATAACACTAGAGGGTGACATAACTGCACGGACCTGTAAATGCTATGGATTTAGCCCTATGACTCTACTGTCTGCTTTCTTACTAGAAGCTGAGTAGAATGTGCTTGTGAACAGAAAGGTACAGATAAAAAGGCTTTAAGCATGCTATGGAAGAGCAAAAAGAAAAAAGAAAACTATGGAAAAGGAAAACTCATGTTTCAGTGCATTCGCTTGCATAAAAAAAAAGATCACAGGATTAGCTTATTTCTATTAATTGATACCCCTTTCAGGATTCTTATAGCACCAAAACAGAGGAGGACCTCTAACATACCAAATGTATAGATGACTAAAGTAAGTACAGAGTCACTAGAATCTGCCCTACTTTGTTCTTTCAGTGCCCATATTCTATATTACAAGTGCTAAAAGTTAAAGTTGTTAAGGGGCTTCTGATCAAAATTAATTTAAACAACTCTGAAGGTTCTCCCTTGGAATATATGACAAGAAATGCTGGATTCTTGCTGTGTCCCTTCTGCTGTTTCAAGTCAGAGCTGGGAAAAACTAACAAACTAGGATAAATAATATAGCCTTAGAATCTGTCTTGTTACAAATGTGGAGTCTATTGTTGGAACATTAGACGGCCAAATGATCTACTAAACGTTAAGACCATCACTAAGTCAAAGCCCGCACACTTAATGCAAGGGGTCTCAGTATGAGATGCAGAAAATGGGGCCCTTGGCTTCCGCTTGGTAAGTCACTGTTGATTCCGACAGTAGCTTTCCGAGCCAGAAATGTGCAGCAAAAGGAAAGTAACATAAACAAGGCTAAATGTCAACAGTGTTTGCAGACTTACTGACACCATCCATTTGTTTGTACTGAAATGAGTAGCGAACCATTTGGCAAATACAAGACGAGGCACAGGCCAGCCCTTTTATCCAGGAGTGCAAACTTCATTGGACTGCTGGCATTCGACTTAATTAAAAAAGGAAGAAAGCCATATGAGTTTGGTTGGATATTGCCATGCAAATAGCAATGCATTATCCACAACAACAGCTGAAGCCTTAGGACTGGGGGCCACGTTCTGTTGCAGTTAATACAAAGATGAGGAGTAACTTCATTAGGAACAAAAGAACTTGCATCAGAATAAGGGCCTGAAGTCACAGGATGAATGGTAAATTGGCTATTGGGGGGGGGGGGGAGGAATCTTCCCCAATTAACAAACAGGTCTGTAAAACAAAGACAATCTTTTGGAAGGGTAGCAATGGAGGATTGGTTCAGATCATACATCTCTATTCTAGGTTTCGTCACATTTTGGATCATGTACAATTGTTCCTCAGGGGAACATTCATCTCCGGACTGTGTACTAACGCTACACACTATTTCCAATATACAATTAGATTTCCTATGTACTAGGTATGCATGCTGAAGGCACAAATTCCTTTGCTATTAAAACTGGGCTTGGTCTGCGTTGATATTATTGCTATGGCTGCAATGAAATTAAACCTTTTTTAAAAAAAATCACAACAAATACAGTTCGGAACGCAGTTTTCTGCAATCTCAGTTCTGAATGAATCCAACGGGAAGCTGAATCTTACTGAATCTTGTCCACATACCATGCTCTGTAATGATCTGTGAATAAAATGATCTGTGTATATTCAGTGATCTGTGCATAAAATTTGTTTCACTTTGTTTGGTCCTAGTAAAGATATTATTAGGTTGCAGCATTTGGAATGAAACCTGAAATAGTTAACCTGAAAAATTCTTGACTCTTCCCTACAACACATCAGTCTGAAGGAAATACATCTTTCAATGCCTGTGCACCCAACACTTTCAGAAAATCTGTAAAATGATAAACAATTGACACTCAGGGAAATAAGAAGATAAGCACGGACATATAGAATCAGATTTTTGGGGAATGGGTGTCTAAAAACCCTCATGAAGGGTTTTGCCTTGGACCAGTACTTTCAATGGTGTGCTACAGATGGTCTGCAGGAGAGTTGCAAGACTTTGAGGAGGGTCACTTACAAAACGGGGAGTTGATGGATTTGGTGTGCCTTGTCACTAGTCAAACATCTGATGGTGTGCCTTGACCATTTTAGTGCCTTGTCAGTGTGCCTTGATATGAAAAAGATTGAAAATCAATACCCTAGACAGTTGGGAGAAGGAAGTAGTTGATGGACATAGGGAAAAAGGTTCATGGGCACAGTCCAGAGTAACTACAGGCACACGTAAGAGACATTATGTGCACCCGTAGTTACTGAACCACCTCGTGAAAACCTATGGGAAATTCATATTGCAATCCAGAGTAAGTTGTTCTTACACCAGAGCAAGGACTCCCTGTAGTTACTCTGGATTTTGCCCTGTGTCTTTGTATGTGGCTACTGCATGCCCAGATGTTTGTAATAGGCCTGTAGAGAGATAACTTTCAGAAGCATATCAATCTGTCCCTCAGAAAATCTTATTCTGAATGCCAATTCATACTATTTATCAAGAAGGTAACAACTAAGTTTTTTGCTTGTCGCCTGTGACCAGTAGTGGCTTAGCTTGAAAGGTATAAAGCACTATGGTTTGCAGGGATGGCATGCAAGTGGACCCACCCCCTACTTTTCATAGTTTTTATGGGCAGTGGGAGGAAACAGAGGCATGTGCTTGGCTTTGAAGGGAAGGGGCAGATTTGCTTGCATGTCACAGTGAGGCCACCTGCAAAACTTAGTGCTTTGCACCCCTTCTACCTATGCCACTGCTGAACATTCACAGGATCATTCACATTCATCATTCACAGGATGAGAGGTCTGTCCAGGAAAGTTAAGCTGTGATATCCATTCAAACAGCCAAGCTGCAAAATGATCGCCATTACACAGTCTTGTGAATTTGCCCTGAGACTTGAAGGCACTGTTCTGAATTAACTGTATCTCATCTACTCAAAATGGAAGGACAAACAAGAATTCTTCAAACTTCAAAATGGCATCAGGATTTTTTAAGGAATCTAAATAAATTCAACACAGAATAAAGTACATTTGGAGCTTTCCAGCAGAAACTAATAGCCAGATAATAGATCTAAATATTATATTTCATAATTATGACTACATTTCTAAGGCAGCAATTCAAAGATTGTTCAAATAAAAGTGTTATATTCATGAGAAAAGTGCATATTCATGAGTAACAGAGAAGCCTATGAAAGACCGGGTACCCTCTCATTGGAAAAAAACCTTTCTTTATTACAGCTTTAGGGCACAGTCAGTGGTTGGTTTCCAGGGGTTCTCACAGGTTCTATAGAACACTTTGCTAATGAGCGCCTGGTTCTGAGAACCAGTTACTAATGGGACATAGAACCTGTTGTTAATTTAGGTTATTAGGACATAGAACCTGTTGTTAACTTATTTGAATCCTACCATCGGGCACCAAGTCCTGGCTTGGGTGGAGCCTGCACTATATCCGGCACAAATTTCAGACAGCCAGTGGCTCGCTGCAAGGGAAGGGGAAACATTTCTCCTTACTCTTGGGAGAGCCACTGCAATCTCAATGGAACTACTTGGATCTGCACCACATCAATCAGTGGCATAGATCTGAACAGCTGCGGTTTGCCTGGGCTGACTGGGACCTGGATCAGGATCAGCACATGTGCCAGATTCTGGGCCCACCTCCTCTGCCCCCAAACGCCTCCCACCTGCCTCCTCCCCACCAATCCCATGCCCCTTGATTCCTGCAGCGGCCAAGGTTGGCCTGCACAAAATTAGCATTCCCGGCGCCCACATTTGCATGCATTACCTCTTACATTGGTGTAAAAGTGCTTTTGTACTTTTTCGTAATATCCAGCTCAAGGGACTTGGGCACCCTAAATTCATATCTATTCCAAAATAATGGGGACAGGGACTATTGTAATTGCTTTCTTGCACCTACTCCGGCGATAGCAGTTAATGAAGATTAAACGTGACTGCAGGCATCAAAGAAGGCCACTGATACAGAAAATCTCTCTTTTTCTAAAAATGAAGTTACATTTCATATTTCTGTAGCCCTCTTTTCTTCATAAACATTACAAGGTGCTTTGTATGCATTGGTTAACTTAACTTCATAATTAACTCTGGAACATTTAATTAAGGCCAGTAAATATTGACATACCAATATGGTAGAGAAAGGTTGAAATCAGATACTAAAATCACACGCCATGACTATGACAAGTGCAAAAATCACTTTAAAAGGAATAAGGTCATTCGGTTGGGTAGTTGAAAGTGAAGGTCAGTTCACACACAAAAGGACATAGTACAAAGTGGATTCAATCAGATTTCTCTTGCACCATAATGGGTATCATGATGTGACTGCTACACTTTCCACAGTGTTTCATACTACTCAAAGTGTGAAATACTTGTCATATGTATTATGCTTGGGACTTATATAAGTTTCGTTTTCACTCTAAATCAAAGGTCTCCAAACATTTAAGTTAGAAGGCCACATCAAGTACCCGGCACAGTGTCAAGGGCCAGAAAAAATGTAAATGTAAAATAAAATAAATAAATAAATGGGATCAATTTTCCGGATTCTCTCCAAGCACCAGCACACATCATAGAAATAAAGCACATATTCAAATGGATCCTTATTTCCCTAAGCACTTTCTAAGGACTTCAGAGTCCTTAGCACAAAAACTTACTTCTGGATTTTGGGAAAACCAAGAAGTCATTTTGGTCTTCAGAACACCCTCCAGGCATGACAAGAGCACCCTCCAGTTGTGTTTGGTCAAGTGGGCCAGAAGCTTGCAGAGGACCAGAAACTGGTCGCAGCCCCAATGGATGCTCATCGCAGCCTGCATCAGGCCCCTAGGCAAGGGTTTGGAGACCCCTCCTCCAAATCATTTGTATTAAAAGGAGGCAATCCATACAATAGTGGTATCTAAAAGAAAAACAATGGACTATAGAGGGAAAGGTATCAATGGTAAGCCAACAAGCAGCCAAATTCTCTGGCACCCAGAGAAAAAAGTAGTGCCAAACTGACTACTGTTGTATACTGTAGGTGCTGCAACAGCCATTGGATACTCCTCTAGGAAGAGTGCAGGCTCCATAATGGATCTTTTGGTGGCACAGACTGGAGGAGCTTCATGTTGGGCTTTTCAGCCTGACTCAGAGCAGGGGAATAACTGCGATGGGTTTATAATTTCTATAGATAGTTAAATGTGGACACAAACGTGGATCATAGCTGAGTGGGAGAATCCATGTTTTGCACACAAAAGATCCCAGGTTTAACTTCCAGCATCTCTAAGCATGTGCAAAAAGAGCCCCCTGTCTGAGACACTGACCAGTCAGCACTAGTTACTAACTGCCTGTGAGTAAATTAGATGGAACAGTGATTGGACTTTCCATGCTCCACGAGCAGAAGAGTGAACGATACCTTGAAAGATTAGTAATCACAGTTTTCTGAACTAGGAGTTCAGTTGAAAGGGGCTGACTGGAGCAGTAGATGCTAATTCAAGGAGGAAGGAGACAAATGCAGCATTACTATTAACAAAACATTCCTGACTGCTTAATCGTCACATACTTACTCGGTGAATGATTCACATTTTACATTCATAGTGACAATGAGTTAACACAAAATGTCAGAAGTAAACTATTGAGGACAAGAATCTCAGTTACTTGTTAGCTAAACTACGCTAAAGCAACCACTGGGTGAACTGATTCTGCTTGCCATCATGCGCACAGGTATATTTCAAGCAGGGCAAACACAACCAGGATTTCAACCTGGATTGTAACCAGGTCCCTTCAACCATTACATACCCATTAATCTGATAGTGAATGTTCTATGGGCTCCAAAATGTGCAAGAGAACTTCCTATTTAACATATGTATCCTGGTAGTACACCATATGTATCCTGGCAGTACATAAGGTAAAGAAGTTCACACAGGGCTCACAAATCTTTAGATAGAATATATACAGAAAGAGAAAACGAGAGACACATACCCTTCCTGTGCATTTCAGATATAGCGTGGCTATACAACAGCATTGGCTGAGTTTCCCTACCATAGTTAACACAGGGAAGAAAGGGCACAACTGATTAGCAATGGTCCATACTTTCACGCACTTTCAACCATTGTAGAAAGGCTGCCAAGCAAACAAGTGGAACACTTAAGATTATTTAATAATTCTACTTCTCAAATAATGTATCATTTTATCATACCAGGAGGACACCATTACAACCTAGACGTAAAGTAGTGCTAAAAGACATTGGACCAAAGTATCTAAAATAATAGTTTTGGAGGGATGGAAAAGAGGAAGACTTCAGCTGCAAATCCTTTAATAAAAAGAATGCATGCAGAGCAGGCCAGGCTGGTAAAACTCCTCTTTCACGCATCTCAGTGAAAAGGAACAGCTCGTGAAACTTTCATGAATGTGGTAATTCAAGAAATTAATGTTGAATCATTAAAAGATGGAAACTCAACCACTGTGAATTTGTTTTCAAGTGCAATAATAATGATGACGGGGTACAGATATAATAGTTAAATGGAATTCCAGGAAATCCATGTTGGAACTTTTCATAAGCCTGTCCCTGAATTTCTGAACAGGAAAAATTTAAATTTGAGATTTTTGAGAATCTTTTCGGAATCACAAAGCTGGATAGCTATTAAAAGGAGAGAATGTGGGACTTTTTTAATTTGCATAACATTAGCAGCTGTCAATATTTTTCAAACTGTCAGAAATCCCATAGTGAGGCATTTTTATTATTTTTTGACAACTTGGAAAATATTCTTTGTGCCGCATAGTTATTGATATTGAACTCAAAATGACATACTGTTTTCTGTTCTGACCCATCCTGCAGATACGTTTGCACTTTGCATGCACAGCCCAACTAAGCTCACTGAAAAAGCACATCTCTGTGTCCTGACATTGTGAATTTCAAGTATCCAGAGGGTGAGTGTTCAACAACAGATCAAACACAGTTCTTGTAAGTGAGCATCTGATTTCCCTCGATTTATGATTTGCACATTACAGAAGTAGGAAAAAAATTCTTATAATCTCTCGCTTTCTTGTTCTATTCCTACATTTAGGTCTTAAAAAAGTAACAGAATATTAATAGGTTAAAAAACTACTGTCTACGGGTGCAATCCTAACCGAGGCCAGGCTAATTCATCAGTCTTCTCATTCCCATGGTGATGGAGGGAGGCAAGCGCATGTCTGTGTACTCACCTAACCCTCCCCAGAAATGGCACAAAACAGCCTTTCAGCACTCTGTGACACCCCCAGACCAGCAAGGGGCTTTTCTGGGGCTTATGCCAACATAACTAGTGTTAGGATTGCAGCCTAAGTAACCTTCCTACATTTACTATGGCTACACTCCAGAGTAACTACGGTACCTTTTATACCGACGTAGTTACGGTTCCACCTATAGGAAACCTATGGGACATTCATAAAGCAATCCAGATAAGTGCCTCTTATGGCTTCCCATAGTTACTCTGGATTGTAGGGGATGTGATTTTTTTACTTCTTTGCAAATATACATTGACTCAATAACATCAGATTTGGTAAACTGGTAATATTGCATTCTCTTGAATAAACACATCAGTCTATTTTTAAGTTAGGCAAAAATACCTGTAGGTGGCCTGGATTTTTGGCTCAAAGTTTTGGCATTGCTCTCACCCCATCACCACCAAACACAAGCTGTTTTCTATACATTTCTTTCCCATGGTTAAATTGCTCACTCTGATCTTAGGCTGTGTGCTTTCACTAAATACCCATCCTAACCAAGTCTCTGCTGGCATTGCAGTCTGCAGTTGAGGCATTACATCATGGTTTATGACAGTGTGCTAGCACAATAGATTGTCTGCCTCCATTCTAGGTTCCCGCCTAGAATTATTTTTTAAAAGGATAATTTTTACTGTACTGTTTCACCATCAGAAGGCTGGGATTAGAACTTTAGAATAAGATTTCAAATCTTTTTGAGGTGCCAAGGCATGTGCCCTTAACTAGTAGTGCAACTGTAAAATCTGCTAGTTAATCAATTTTTTTTAACTGTCACTGCAAATTAAAAATTCTTTTTTCAAAAAATTCAGGGTGCAATCCTAATCAGTTTTCCAGCTCTAGGGTAAGAATAATGCAACTTTGAGATAAGAGAAAAATCTGTTTTACCTTGAGGAGGCCCACTGGCACAGGAATGCCAGTCTCAAAAGTTGGTTAGGATTGAGCCCTACATCTGTTTGGCAGTTTAGGTGCAGCTCATTCTGTTCTTGAAAAGTACAGAGGATGATCTGAAAAGACGGATTAACACAGATCCATTCTTTCCAAAGGGTGATTTTTGATGTCTCTTTGCACTGATATGTCACATCAAGGGAGGTTTTGTGAAAGGGTTCAGTAAGCATTGGGTGCTACAGGTCCAGTTTTTGAACCTTGCATTATGAAGGGTTTGTGGAAGACAAAATAAGATGGTTAACTAAAACACAAGGTAAAATTGGTTTAATAACGCAATTCTCTACATGCCTACTTGTAAGCAAGTCAGAGAGGAGAACTCAAGTGGGACTTAGGCTACAATCCATAGTAGTTACAGGTCAATTTACATTGACGTAGTTACGGGGCCACCTAAGGGAAATGCATAGAGCAATCCAGAGTAAGTGCCACTTACGTTAATGTAAGAAGTCCCGTAACCACTCTGTATTGCACCCTTACTCTCACTTGGTGTGTACAGCATTGCCAAAAAATCAACTAGTTTCTCCTCCTTCACATGATGGCAGTTAAGGTCACCAGTACAATACTAGGGTTCCAAAACACAACACTTTGGGTTAACTATAACTAAATTTGCCAAAGCAATGGTGACAGTAATAACCATCATGTGTTGAATCTCTTCACTTCACCTAAAACTACTGTTTACTGAAGACAGCCTGGATGATATAATCTGCTATTGGTTGATTCCAAAAATCATTATATGTTGAGAAAATGTTACTTGCGCAAATTGACTCAGACTATGATATGCCTGTGTTTTTAATTTTAATATGTGCAACTATCATATTAATTAGGCGACTAGGTACTTGTACCAAATGATTTGTAGTCGGGAAACTGAATGAATACATGATCTCGTACTTGGAAATAATGAAAGACTACTGTTGGATGAGTAATTTTGGAATGCCCTGTGAAATGTAATCACAAATATAATATCATTCCCACTGCCTTTTTGTTTGATTTCGACATTGTTGAGCATATGCAATATGTCTTAATTCAACATAAGGAAGAAGTTTGGGAAAACAATCTAGGCTGAGGCTTGGCAAAGCATTCAGTGTTTTTCCTCAGTTCAAATGCTGAAAAGTTTGCAAGTTACCAAGTCAGTTTGAAAAATAAAATAAAATCAGATTGATAAAAATGAAACAGCAGATATCCTGCTATCCAAATATCATAAGTACAAGCTTCTTATTGAACTGCTAATCTAATTAAAAATTACATGATGATTCTTTAAAAAAAGAAAAACTGCCCTAGACCATATATATATATATAATGTCACATACTGTTGCATGTAATACCACTGATTTCAACAGAGGTCCATGCTTTGCGACAAAGTCCAATTTTGTCCCACAGCTTCTGAGAACTTTTTTTGAAAGCCAAATTTACTAACAACCATGATTAGGCACAGTCAATAATTTTGTGTGATTTTTTTTTCTGAAATGGTCTGAAAGAAGGGTTCTAAAACTTACCACACAAGTCAGGTCTCTTGATACATCCACTACTTCCTGTGCTACTTGCAAGTCCATTAAAGGCTGCTAAGCCATCAGAACTGTAGGCTCTTAAGACTGACAACATGTTCACTTGCTTCTCCAGGATCTGTGGACTTGGGGATTGATCAGATTTCATTGCACTTTGTGCCACTTCATGGGAGGAAAGTATATTCTGACTGTGCCACTGCTTTTCAGACGTTGGTAGCAATGGAGATAACAGTCCTTGGGATGTTTTTGAGGCAACACAGCCTTGAATGTTTTCCCCTCTATCACTGCCATCTTTATTTACACTGGGCAGCTGTTTGTTCGTAACACTGGTTTCTGTTTCAATGTCTTCGTCGTCCATGGTTTCTTCCTTAGAGGATTCTATATCTTCAGATGAAGCAATGTCTGAGAGGTCGTCAGTAGCACTTTTATTTACAGAGTCAGAAAGAAGTATGGCTGGATCATCTTCAGGCTGTATTTTTATGTCATCTTCATTTGTGGTGCATGAATTTTGTGCTCCAGTTACTCCAGAATACACTCCAAATTGCTTGTAAAAATCTGCTGCAAAATTACAAAAAGTGGAATCCATGTGACCAGACCAAGAGGTGTTCTTCTGATCTCCTGGTGGGTCCTTGGGTCCTTGGTTCATTCTTTCAGATGCTGAGTCCATCTGGGCAATCACATTGGAAACTGCTGCATCTTTGTTGGTCTGTAAGGAAGGTGGGAGCAAGCTGGCTTTATTTGCTGACCCAATGCCTTCCCTGGGTTGGTCTTTACCATTTCTGGTTGATCCTATAACACTGTCCTTACGTTTGGCTTTGCCTAAGTGGTTGGCTTGGAGATGAAGAGCCATTAATTCCATTGATGATGTGGTAAAGGAACAAAACAAGCAGCCGTGCCAAGCAATATTATCTTGGACCGTAACTGATGATCCTGGAAGACTGGCTGCATCTGGCCT
Organism: Cryptoblepharus egeriae; assembly: GCA_030015325.1. Taxonomy (NCBI): domain Eukaryota; kingdom Metazoa; phylum Chordata; class Lepidosauria; order Squamata; family Scincidae; genus Cryptoblepharus; species Cryptoblepharus egeriae. Next base: position 34,180,936 of record JAREYC010000010.1, on the reverse strand, counting down.
CACAGATAGGTCAAGAGGTTCATACTGGGATTTTTCTGTTTTTCTCTGTTTACTAGAAATTTTTTCCTCACTACTCTCTTTCATTTCTTTTTCTTTCTTCAATGAACTGAGGACAAAGCTGTCCATAAAAGCTTGCAGTGATCCCTGGAAAGTCACTCCGTTTCCAACCATGTTGTGATAAGCTCTGCTTAGTTCAGAAAAACGTGTTCCTTTGGAAGATATGTCAGAACCCTTCATATTGTCTGAAGATATTTCTGAAGACATGCCTATTGTGTGTCCGGGATGATCGCCTGAAGATAGCATTCCTGGTGACCACTGTTGAGATCCCATACTGCTTCGGAAATCTATACCAGGAAGACCCTTGAAGGCTCCCCTCAGTACATCAGGTCTAATGAACATTGATCCTTTGCTTGATGCTTCTTCTTTGTGTTCTTGACTTTGAGAATGGCCAGAGAGTGGTCCAGCTCCATTCTGTCGTTCCCGGTGGTGTCGTTCCAAGTGGTATTTGAGTGATGCAGATTGAGTGCCAGCATAATCACAGTGGGGACACTTGTAAGGTTTCTCACCTGCAGTTATCAAAAGATAAATAGGTACATTAAATTGAGTAGGGAAGGGACCAACCTCCACCTTTCTAACAAAAGCTGCTTGACAAAATTCTTGGCCCACAAATTGTCTAACTCATCCCTATTTCTTAAAAAAATTAATAGTTGTAGATTTTTGTCTATCTAGCAACTCAAAACCATAAACAACTGACACATCATAACCACACAGCTATCTTTTCCTTAACCTATTACGTTAAAACTGCTGCAGAATTAAAAGCTATGATTATGAAAATGAAGCAAAATCTATTCCACCACAGTGATCATTAAAAGTACAAGCAAGGGGGAGCAAAGGGGTAAAAAGAGAGACTAAGTATATAACAAATGGATGACTACAATGTTTTTGTATATACAACAGCATTAAAATTTGTTTAAATTATACACATGGAAACCATTTTTAAACCTAAAATTTTTATGGCACTGTTACGCAAGACTGAAATGAATGATTTAAGTCTTGCTCTGCAGTAAATCATGGATATAATTAGCAAATGGCATTCTGCACAAGTAATTTATCATTATTTGGAGGGCACCATTCCAGAAGGATTCAGAGATCTGCAGACCTGCTGCATTGTTTCCAAATAAAGAACTATAAATACAGTTTCTATAAAATATTAATACCATTACAGTGCACTGAAATCTCATTGCGTAAGGACATATAGTTAAGATAAAAGGAAGTCAATAAAAATTAAAGAGAAAACAAGTAATAAAAAGGCACAAAATATATTTAGTTTCTGTGTTTGAAATTATCTTTATCTAGTGGGTTGTGCAGTGTTTTAAATTTGCACTAATGGTACCTCTAATGCTCCAGTAGTAAAATGTGTAATTTACCTCTAATAAGCACTTTTCAACAGAGTAAGGATTGGTTTAAACAGTGTTCTAAAACATATAAGATGATTCTCATGAATTAAATATATATTTCTAATTCAGTGCTAAGCTTGTATGGCTCTTTCTTGATTTAGGAGAACTCAGGCTGGCACCATACATATGCGAAATATTTACAGAAAATCACATATACATCCAGAAAGGAAAATATGTCTAGAGAAGCGTAACTGTAAATGTATACTGAGCACTTGTTAGCAATCAAGGGTTCCCTTGCAGACATGAATGCTGGAATAGTCATTGAAAGAGACAGAAGTCTGACAGCCCTAGAAGCCTCCATTAAATAGTGCCCTGTCAATAACAGCAATTATTTCTCTAAGCAACCTAAACAACAAGGAACTATTTTCTCTCCTCTGTCTTCTTTTCCTGAAACGATCTAAACGCCAAAGCCATCTGTGGACTCTGCCCTGAAAATATTCTATTGTTTGTACATTGCTTCCCCCAAAACAAAAACTGGGAATTGCATTTTTCTGAGCAAGGTAAAAACTGATTTAAAACGTTCTTCACAATTCTTGAATTAGATTGCAATTTCTGACTTGTGATTTAGGATGCAATCTTAACTAACTTTCCAGCACTGGTATAGATCTGTCTGTGGGGCATGTGCTTCATCCTGCAGTTGGAGGGGGAGTCAAAGAGCCTCCTCAAGGTAAGGCAGTTTTCTCCCCCTTACTTTGGAGTTGCATAGTTCTTACCCTGGGCTGAAAAATTGGATAGGATTGTACCTTTATAGTGACAGCAATAGGGCACAATCCAGAGTAACTATTGGAGCACGTAAGAGATGTTACGTGCACCCGTAGTTACTGCACCACCTAGTGAAAACCTATGGGAAATTAATATTGCAAACCAGAGTAACTTTCTTACTCCGGAGCAAGGACTCCCCGTTGTTACTCTGGATTTCACCCTATATGTGAAATTTTGACAGATATAGCAAGCAATATTTGAAGCCCAAATGGCTTCACCAAAAAAGCAATTGCATGAGTACACTGATGGTCCTGATTTCTACCACAGACCATGTTCAAGCAGTGGCCATGAACATCTAAGGGATTGTAGTGGTAGTGGCAGGATGAGTGGGTTTTACACACAGGGGGGATATACATATCTTCCCACGGAGACAAGTTCCTATTTTGCCATGTGATAACACACATGTTCTCTATGTTGTATGAATCTGCAGGATGATCATACATCATAACCAAAGAAGAAGACAAGGACCACCAAAAGTAGGACATTCAAGAGAAATGTAGGACATGACAAAGTACAAGCTAAAATACTCTTACATATTGCTTTCATGTGCTAAATTTAAACACTATATTACTTATTACATTTAAAACTCTTCCATATAATTTATTAATTACAAGAAGGCTATATGCTGTTGGCTTACAAGGAAAAGGAGGACATTGAATAAAATTTTCAAGGACACAAGGCCAAAATCCAGGACATGTCCTTGGGAGGGGCGGGGAAATGGACATATGATCACCCTGTGAATCTGGCAGCATGACCACATAGCCTGTTAATATCCAGGATATCAGTTCTGCTTTCTGATGGAATGCTTTCAGCTTGAATGTTCCAGAGAGATCTTTCACAGGTAATGATTGCCCCAGTAATTTTGCCAAGAGCAGCATCTGGATGAATTATCCAACACACTTGCACTTGCCAAAGTCAACCTGTTTGTTAAGTTCAGGTGGAAGAAAACAACTTCTTAAATCTTCTCCAGGTTTGTCACGTTAACACAGCAGGCCTTTGTTGCTTGTATTATTGTGTATTACTTTCCCAAAAATAAGTAATATAGTGAGCACAGAAACTGAGTACTTACTCTTCCAAACAAGTTCTCTAGTAGAACTCAAAGTAGTTTAGGATGAGAAACTATAAAAACAAAGTAATGCAACATGGCAATGGCATCCATCAGTCTTGAAAGACTATGGTATTATGGAATATGGTATGGAAAGACATCTGAGTGTCCTCTCCAGAGCACGAAGGCCTGGGTAGATTGATATGGAGGATAGGCTGTTACCCAAGCAGCAAATCCTCCCTCTCCATGCAACATAGGTACCTAGAAACTTGGAATGTTCTCAGGAGCATTCTCTTATAGCCTCCTGCCTCTTCCAGGTCTTTGCCTCGCTTGAACTGTGGGATCTCTAAATAAGATTATGACTGCAATCCTAACTATCCTTTCCTAGAAGTAAGAACTATGGAACACAATGGGACATATTTCTGAGTAGACATGTTTTGGATTGCACTGGATGTCTACATTCTTTATTGTGGTGGATGTTCCAGTTTTAAGGGAAGAGGATTCCATAGGGCACAAACTAGAGTAACTACGGAGACTCCTTGCTCTGACGTAAGAACAATTTACTCTGGCTTGCAATATGAATTTCTCATAGGTTTTCACTCGGTTGTGCCATAACTACATTGATGTAAATGTCTCTTACATGCTCCCGTAGTTACCCTGGATTGTACGGTATGACTCTTTCCCAGGAGCAACACCTACATGTTTAGAACATCTATGAGGGCCCAGCTCTGTGTCCCATGTTGGCTGAAGTACAGCAGGACATATAGGACAGGGCTTTTTCATTGGTTGCATCCAATTTTATAGAGTAACTAATTGCCTAGAACTTGAACATGACTCTGTTTGTAGGTGGCATATTCAGGCTGTACTATTTCAATTATTGACCAGGACAGTAATGCATCACTGACTGGTTGGTTCTCTAAATGTACAATTCAGACACCAGGTGCATAATGCCTTAATGTCGTTAAGAACGGATTGGACAAATTCCTAGAGGAAACGGACAACACAGGTTACAAGGCATGACGGGTGAGCGTAGGTGAACAACCTCAAAATGCCAGAAACAGGGGAGGACACCTGGATGCATGCAAGTGTCATATGTGCTCCCTGAGACATCTGGTGGGCCACTATATGATACAGGAAGCTGGACTAGATGGGCCTTTGGCCTGATTCAGCAGAGGTTTTTCTTATGTAAGTCCAATTTGCCGTAAGGCACATTTGTGCCACCGTGAGAAAAGGCAGGCCAGCAAACGGAGGTGCTCCAGCACCCATTAAGTGTGTGTTTTGGAGTGGAGAGCAAGTGGTAGACATCACTTTGGCTCGGCCAGGCCCAGAAGGTTGCATGGAGCCACATAGGCCAGATCCTAACCCCTTTCCTGGGTAGTCTGTCTAGAGCCAAGCTGCTCTGATCTGTGCCACTTATTTAGGCATCAATTTTGTAGCCCCTTTTAGGCCACTGTTGTATTATCCAACTGAATCGATTCCCTTTGCCCCAAGTTGGGCTACAGGCAACTCCAACCCTACACTAGATACTGTGGAGGCCAGCCTGCTTCCTATTCCAGAGCAGGCTTGGAAGATGCTTTTGTTGGCTCTGTTTTTTTAATGACTGCTGTCTGAAGTGTCATTGTAATGCTGAAATTTGACATGCATAGGCTGGTCTCTCAGGAGAGGCTGAGGAATTGGTGGCAGAGCACCAAAATCGGCTGTATCCTGGCCAGGATGATTTTTTCACTTGTACTGCAAGATATCTCTTGTATTGCAAGACAAAATTTATTAGAAATTAGAATTTATTAGAATTAGAAACCTCTTAATCCAAGATTTTATTGTATGTTAATTTTTGAGTTTTATTACTTGCTAACCAACTGATAGCTGTATTCAATAAAGAAAGGTGCAGTAAAAATATTCCAGTACATATAGTGCTTGGCCAGTTATTTTTAAAGCACTGCCACACCTATGAGCTGTTTTTACAAAACCCTCACAGAACTGATGCTGTGGCCATATTTCCCATGGTCAATAACAACAGCATCAAATACAAACATAAGTACTATATCTCCATTGCTTAGTTAAACGCCTATTTATGTCTGCCTTGAAGTTTTTTTTCTCCCCAAGTCAAACATGATTAGACAAAAATGCTGATCAAGTCATCAACACCCCCAAAATAAGAACTTTTCATATCTTTATGACATAACTTAAATTATCCTTAACAATCAATGGGCATGCGCAAGCTGAATTTAAGCACTTTTAAATTCTATTGACTATCCTAATGAATGGGTCATGCTACAAAATACAAAGGATGCACCTGGGATTAAGAGACCAACCCCTTACAACTACCATAAAAAGGCTTCTTTGGATCCATTTACATCTGTGCAAGGTCAGTTCAATGAATTGGCTCTCAAGACTGGGTTTGTGGGATATAAAATTTGCATTCACCATGAACAGCAGAGAACAGCCTAAGGTCCTCAAGTTTACTTTAAACCAAGAATAAAACCTGCCCATTAGTAGAGAACTACTTTTACCTTATTATTTTAAAACTATTTCTACCATAATGAAATTAGCGCACAAACGCATGCAGAGCCAGCATAGAGAATACAGCATAGGGATATAGAAGTTTAGTTCTCAGGAGTAAAGGCACCAAACATTGAATTTTTGTCCTATTAAGATGTTTACTTTCATTTAAATAAAAACTAAATGTCTATTTTTTTAAGCATAATGATAATGAAATAAATATATAATTATCTTTCCAAAAATATTATAATAATATATTGGAGAGGATTTTTGAACAGGCATGGAATCGATGGAGTGATTATTGATAACCTATTTTATCAATGGCAGAGTGGATATTTTAGAAAAGAACTGCAGCACGGTTTAATTAGTTCATTATTATGCCTCTTCCTACTCAGTAATTTCTTTTATCATTCTAATCACTCACTTCACACTTTTGAAACCAAATGGAATATCAAAGGTTCTGTGGGATTATTTTTGGATCATGCACATGTTCCCCACATAGTTCATCTGTTTGTCAGAAATACCAGTTGCATTCTGAATTTCATTCCTCCCTTGCTATTGTGCTCGAGAAAGATGCAAGCCAAAGACAAAAGAAAGGTATACTATTTTTCCATACTCTGCTATTTTCTTTTTTTACATTACCTTCTGTTCTATCACATGACAGAATAATGCTTTAATTTTTGCAAAGCTATATAATTGAATTTAAATCCTATCTCAGATATTTATTTAGTCTTTCTGCATGTCTTTACATACTTAATATTGGGAGAAATAAATATGGATGCTCCTTAGCTCTGAAGCTTCAGTACATTAATATAAACTGTACACCAATTCCCCCTAAGCATATATATGTTGCAAACCTGAAGACTTTTTACACAGCTGCTTATTGCTAAACAGTGTCTTGTCCAGAAGGGGACAATCTGTGTCTCTAATTGCTGTCAGTGAAGCTGAGATTCATTATGTGACTTTCCCATTAAAATGTGAGCATTAATTTGTATAATGAAATATCACCCACTGCAGTGTTCATTAGCCATGCCCTACTGTATACGCCACATTGTTAGCTACCTAGAAACTGTAGTTAATTTCACTAATGGATATTTCCCTACTTAGTGTTGGGTAGGAAATTTATACTGTAACATTACCTCTTAAACTTTTAAGGAAATTTAAATTCAATCAATTATTTTCAACAAAAGTTTGGGATGTCATTAAGTCAAGAAAAGGCAAGTGGTACAATGCTAAGGATGGGGTGATCAGGATAAATATAGAGAAATGAAAGAAAGGTTCTTTTAGCTCAACTTAGAAATGTAGCAGAAAAGATTTTCGATGCCAAAATTGTCTCTTCTTTTAGAGCGCACAACGCTATTTTCCTCAATTATTCATATAGCCCATCCCCTTGCCAAATGCTCTCTGCGGACAGCAAAAGTCAGGTTCGTTCCTGTTCAAGGATGTGAACTGAGTTTGTTTATTAATTCAACTTCAATTTAGACAGAATCCCATAGTCTCACTTCAGTTCAAATCCCCTAGCACAATTATAAGATCAGAGCATCACTCAAAATTGGAAATGGAGATATGGACAAATTCTGTCCCCAGAACATTGGTCTTCCTGGTCCTGGGGCCTAAATTCAAGTGTATCACCCAAAGAGCATCACCACCATCTTGAGATGGGGGAAGAGAGACATGAGACAGACAGGCAGGAAGGAAGGACTAGAAAATACAAGCATACTAAGAGGACACAATCCTAACCAATTTAGGCCAGCACAACACTCCTGTTTCACCCTGTGCACTGGCTTACCCCCCCCCCCCCCCAGAAATGGTGCAGTGTGCCTTATCGCCTGGCCTGCAAGGGACTTCTGCTGGCCTAACCAGACGTTAGGATTGGTACGTCAGAGCATGGTCTGAGGGAACATGACATGATCCTTTGGTGAAGGTAATCCGGTCTATCTCTGATCAGCTGGTGACCATATGGGAATGCTATTATATGCCACACTGAGTACCGTGAAGGGAAAAATCAAACATAAATGTAAATGTTCTTGCAATTAAATAGCTAATTTGTCTTTACCAGATATTTAGATAATTCAAAATTTATCATCTGGAGTAGGGACTAAGGAAGCAGATTAATTTATTACTGCATACAAAAGTTAAGGTAATTCTGGAATACATCTTGCAGAATTTATTCTAATACTACTTGCTTTGGTCATGTGAGTACATTCAACTGAATAACCTTGTGGTAAGGGAGGTTATCTAACAGCGCAATCCTTATTTGCACTGGAATGGGCAGGCTGTATTGTATACAGTGCAAGAACCTACGCTGTATACAGTGCAAGATATAGAGTCTTCTGCTGCTCTATCCTGGGCAGGGAAGACTTCTCTCCTACCCCAAGGTAAGACTGCAGCAGCACCTATGGGTTTCTCAGATTTAGGCCACCTCTGGAGGTTGCATAAATCCGAAGAGACAGGAGTGGCAATGCACTGCTCCTGCATACTCTCAGGAGAGCCCATCCTCTGCTTGCTCTCTCCCACCCACTTTCTATTGTTGACCACAGTTGATTATTCTAACTTGGTTAAAATTATCTGTGAGTCTGGCATAAGGAGTCATTCAAACCATGGTCTGCCAAATATACAGGTGTTAACATGAAACTAACTTCTGTAGAAAGGCTTGAACTTTTTTTTCTAACCAACACATGCTGAGAGATCCAAGAGTTAGTGCAGTGAAAAAACACAATAAAATATTGATTTTAATCATGTAATGATATATCATATGATCCAGATTTTTAATACTGATAAAGCAGTAAGTGAGGAAGTACTAACTGGTAAAGTACTAACTGAGTTTCCTTGCAGGAAACTGAGGGACTGTTATCCTGAACAACTATGAACAAACTAATATACTTAAGAATTGGTACCAGTTCTATCATTTCCATTTAGTGCATCAGAAGTTAATTTTTATTTCTAATAACCCTTGTAATTGGTAATATTATGTTGTTTATTATAGTTATTTATAATATGTAACACACTACATTCCATTCCAACATATTATAATACTTTGTTCTTTAGTTAATGGAAATTGATCTTTATCTATTTTAATACTATTATGCTTTTAAAATACTTTGCAAATGTTGTTTTCATAGACTGTATAATGCCTCTGTGGATTCATTGTCTTATTTTTAATGGCAGGTTTTCTTCCCAGGATGATTCTGTTAGTAAGTTTTAGGGCACAATTTTTATGGGAACTATCTACTAAAACATATTTATTTCCATAAATTATGAGACACAAGCATTGAATACACAATGAATGGCACCCATTAAACTATTTTTCCATTTAATTACATAGAGAAGATATATTTATTTAGGGAAGAAATGAATTTAGTTAGATACCCCCGAATCCAGAGTAACTACAGGTGCACGTAAGACTTTACGTGCACCCGTAGTTACTGCATTACCTAGTGAAAACCTATGGAAAATTCATATTGCAATCCAGAGTAAGTTGTGCTTACACTGGAGCAAGGACTCCCTTTAGTTACTCTGGATTTTGCAGTTAGTTAGTTAGTTAATTAGTTAGTTAGTTAGTTAGTTAAAAACCACAATAGCACTCAGTTTAGACAGAAAAATATTAAATATGACATAATTATTAACTCAGTTTTAAGTCAATCTCTGACTATTTCAAAAGAATTCATCATTCAGGTGGTACTTTGGTATTTGCGGGAGTTCTGTCCCAGAACAGCCTGCTAATAAGGAAATTTGTGGATAATAAGGAAATTTGTGGATCAGAGGTCCAATTTAAACACCTTACCCAAATTGTGTTTTCTAACTTTGTACGTCCAAACTGTGCCATTTCCCAGCCTCTACAAATATTTCCAGGAATGAAAAACAAGAATGATTTGTAGTATATTCTGTGGCAAGGCTGTGAGAAGCAAGGAATCTCCGCATAATGCATGTGGGCACGCATGTGCATAATGCATGTGGGCACGCAGGGGAGTCAACAGTGCCTTATGGTTCTTTTACACCACACCCCTGGTCATTGCAAGAAACTTGCACCATCCAGGATTGTGCCCTCAATTCTATTTCAGAGTGTTCAAAGTGCTTTGCATGCATTAACTCAGCAATCTTACCTAAACCCTATGATGTATTACAATATTCGAAAACCTATAATCTCATGATACAAATGAGGGGGGAGCCAGAGCAAAGGTTGTTGAGATTCGAAGGCTGACTTGCCAAGCAACCTCATGAATACATGAACAGTGAGATTTGAAGTGAGGTTTCTTAGTTTGCAGCAGTGTGCTTTGCCTTCCTTCCTACTGGATGCCCAAGACTCTACCAGGAGGTCTCACCTGTATGTATCCTCAAGTGAACCTTTAAGTGGTGTGATGTCCTGAACGTTTTCCCACAATAGGGACAGTCCTTCATAGCAGACCCGAGGCTTCTATCTCTCAGCAGAGCAGGTTGCTGGACTCCAGCAGATCTCCCGGCTTCATCTCCAATGTCTGAAACACAGAGGAATGTTCTCACATCACTTCAGCACATGTCAAGGAGTTGTTCTCACTCAAAATGCTAACGCAACACAAAGCTAAAACATGTCAATACTACACCTGTCTATTTCATTCTTTAAATCTGACAGAATGCTGACAATTCATCTATTTTCTTGTTATTCTCTTAAATTATTTCATCTTCCCCATCGTCATTTTAAGCAGCATATGGTACCTTTATACTGAACTGAATTAGACAAGAAAAGAAACAGCTGTGTCAGCAGCTGGTTTGATTTCTTCCTTTGCTTCATTCTTATTAAGTACTTTTTCATCCTAAAAAAAAGTTTTCTATATTTTTTAAATACAAGTAGTTCTTTGGAACGAGGCTCATTGTTAATCAATATGCAGAGCTATATGAAGCATACAGAAGTCCTTTTTTTATAAAGTTTGAAGTGTGTGAGCAGAATAGTAATGACACAAACAGAACTACTGTTGTTGCTCCTACTATCATCCTAATGATAATTGGCACAAGGCAGAGGAAAATGAAGCATTTTTATGACCTAAATTAATCAACTCCCATTGGCTCCAATAAAACAATTCTGCACATGCTTAAATCATTGAATCCAAGGATTTCAACCCTTTCTTGATCTTGCTGAAAGTTTGTGGTCATTTTTGAAACTGCACCTGTGTCTGCCCACAGATTATAGGAAGTTTGCGCATTCTATGGCAATGCTGCAGAAATCAAATTGTGCCACTTTGACCTGTTTGTTTCAATGTCAAAGAAAAGAACTGAGCAGGACAAACATCCAGAGTTAAATGAGCCACTTTACTGACTCAAACATCAGTATGGGGAACTATCCAGAAGAGAGTGTCATTCAAAAAGAGCAGATACTGCCTCCTTCTTTTGGGTAAGCCACTCAGCCTCAGAGATGAGCAAGGGACATCTGATTGCAACCTGGGATGTGCATTCAGGGGAGGCAGAGCATTACCTGTCAATCAAGGCAAACAGCACCTGTGATAGCACACATGCTCCATCTACTTTCTCTGGTTGCATGATCACAGAGAGCCAGAGTTCTTGCTGGTGCCAGACTAGAGCTGCTGCAGCAAGAGCTGACCCTCCCCTGTGATCATGGATGTGCTGCATAAATATAATGAAGAAGCTTGAAGTGTGGTGGTGATGTGATGACATCATCACATCATCATGATATCTTCACATCGCCACCATACTTCCAGGTTTCCAAGTTCCATGATCCACAGCCTTGGACTTCACCACTCATCACAGTTTTCTTCTCGCTCAAAGCCACATATTAGATTGTACTGAGGAAGGCAACTGATCGAGTCATCTGAAGTTGAGCCCCAGAATGATGGATAGGTGGGGGAGGCAGAAACCAGAACATGAAGCAGGATAGGTGGAAGGAGCTATATCATCACCTCTGATTGTTTGGCAAACTTCAACCTGATGCCCACAGACTGTAATGCTGAAATTAGTGTGTCAACGAACACACAAAAGAGTTGTGTGTGCATGAGAGAGATCCATAGTAACTAGACAGTAAGAGACATTATGTGCACCCGGAGCTATTGCACCACCTAGTGAAAACCTATGGGAAATTCATATTGCAATCCAGAGAAAATTGTTCTTACACCAAAGCAAGGACTCCCCGTGGTTACTCTGGATTGTGCCCTATATCTGTATAAGATTGCAGCCTAACCTCTGTGCTGCATATGATCTTTCTTTGGCTGAACTGTTGGGAATGGATTTTGGGTAACAGGAAGGAATCATGGAATAATTAGATGTGATTTAACTTGTGATGAACCAGAATGTGAGGGAACGAGTAAAAGAAGAAATATGAAGAAAAGTCCTATGTGAACATCATGAACAGTTTCCTTAACAAATGAAAGGGAAATGCATGTTGTTTCCACAGTGATGTTCTATGGTTACAACATCTATTGACAGTCATAAGGATAGTCTTGAACTTCTTCTGAAGAAGAATATTTGTATTTGCTTTTTATGAAAAAAGTGAAGAATTCTCATATATGACCGATTAAGATTCTCAGAGTGTTCAATGTTCTGCTTGAAATGCTAGCCAGTTATAACAGAAAGCATAACTTAGAGACTGCAACAGACACTTTTAATTATTCACAGGATTTAAGAGTAACATAATGCAGAATCTATGTGGTCTTTCAAGCAGTCGGAGAGAGGAGCTATTTTATATTTCTGAATTCCCCTAGGACTTCTAATTGTCATAGTATTTACATAGTATTGCACATAGAATTCAGCTGGAGAAAGAAATTAGACTGAACTGCGGAAAATTAAGATATGGAAATCATGCAGAAGGTGCAAAAACATTGCCAGTTTGATGGCAACTTTTTAAAGAAGAGTTTATGTTTAGTTTGATAAACACTGTGCAAAAAAAAATATAAAAATAGGGAAAAATGCAGATAAACCAATAGCTAAAGCTAACAAGCCACTCAGGATACATTTACAGAATAAGAGTACTAGTTGTTTTGCTATATGTCATTCTTAATGACAGCCTGTAAGACATTACTCTTTTATCTTTCTATCTAGGGTATGTGTGGCCCAATAAAAAAAGAATAAATTTGTAAGATAAACAGCTCGCTTTGCAGATTTAAGAGACTAATTTTCACTTTACACAAAATTGATTTCTTTTCCTTTTTCTTTTTTTGGTGAGGCTGTGGAGTTGAGCACTAATCCCTCTGAAAGAGCAAACTGAAAACAACAAGGAGGCAGCATAACATGTGGGTGGTCTGAAGAGTTTTTCCTTTAGATTTAAGTAGATATACAGTAGATCGCTCTAGAGACTTTACTCCAGCAGGGCATTACCTACAAGGACTTTAATTCTCATGGAGAGTACATTCATAAGGCTTCAAAGCTGTATCAAGGGCTTTCTTTTGACATCTCTCTCTCTCTCTCTCTCTCTCTCTTTAACACAGCTCCCTAAATAGCTTGCAGCTATCTGAATGATTAGCTCGACAACTCCTCACAGTTTTGATCAATAAAAAGGGTCGTGACTGTGGACTGTTCTCTTCCCAAAGGTCTTCTGCAAGACCCTGCCTTACTCAATGGTTTTCCTAAGGAGATTCAGTTTATCATATTTATGTGAAAAATTAATTTACAGACAAATCCAGAATAACTATGTGAGCACATAAGATACATTACGTGCACCCGTAGTTATTGCACCACCTCGTGAAAACCTATGGAAAATTCATATTGCAATCCAGAGTAAATTGTTCTTACACCAGAACAAGGACTCCCCATAGTTACTCTGGATTTCACCCCATATTATTCTCAATAAAGGCCAGTTTAAAGCATCTTTATAATATTTCCTAAGGTGTAAAGGAACTATAGCATTATTGAACTGAAGGTTGATTGGGGGAAAAAAAAGAGGACCATTTGGCTTGGGCATCAAGCTTAAAGGCCCCTCCTCCCTCAAATTTATGGGACATTTGAATGGCACATTATGCTTATAATGATGGCCTTCCTGCCTATGCTAAAGCAGCGCCTTCGCTTGCACTCTGCTGGCAGGTGCTGACTGCTTTTGTGGTCAGGGGCTGACTGCTTCATGCCTCCCATTGTGGTTGAGGGAAAGACTTGTCCCAGAATCAAACATAGGGCACAATCCAGAGTGAGGTCAGTGAGGAGTGCTCCAGCTGGGATGCCCCAACTATTCTGTATCCAGAGCAGGAAGTTATGCTGGATCCAGAGAGACATGAAGCCTGGGATGCCCCAACTGCTCCAAAGCATGCTGAGTAGGCATCAAAAGAGTGACACCTGGGGAGGGCTTGCTCCCAAGGAGACCCTCTTCAGATCACACTGAACAAGGAACAGCTGTGGTGCCTGCCTTATAACACCTGTGGTGCCTGCTAGAGAAGTTCCTGATGCTCAGTAATAGCTGCATCATGAGAATGCAGTACAGCAGTACCTCTAGTGGAGGGTGGATGCAAGGGGATTGCTTGAACGGCCTGCTGCCTCCCCAGGTTAGTGGGCTGCCTTAGTTGTGCCATATCCTGAGGTTGAGAGGCAGGGGTTGCAGATAGGCTGGCCAGGAACTCAGATTTTTGGTCAATACTGTCATTCTTACTCAGGCCTTACCATTGACCCCTTTGGGTGTACTCATTACTGTACCTGCTCCTGAGGTGGTATAAATCTGAGGAGCTGGAAGAGGGCATTTGTATCCCGAAAACAGGCTGTAGATGCAGCATAACAACTCTGCCCTAGGCAATGCTAAACATGCCCTCAACATGCCTCTCCTGAGCTGACTTGGCTGGCCCAGTTAGGGCAGCACAGGTCCATCTGTCATGGGGTAATGTTGCTTTTGGTTGCCCCAAGACTTCTCTAGCATAACTGGGCTGCCTCATCTTGGACTGGTTGCTTCCGTCTTGCAAAAAAAAGAAGAAAAAAAGAGAAAATATTTTGAGTTTTAATTTTTTGCATTTTTTTTTGCAAGTTGCCTTAGCAAAGAAGCAACTCAAATATCAACTGTTTGGAAAGATGCATAAGTTTCTCATCACAAAATACAGTGAAAATGTGAGAGGAAGGAAAACACTTTTTCCCTTTGCACTTCTTATAAGAAGCAAACAAGATTGAAAAGGATCAAGAACATTTTCCATCCTGGAAAAACTCCATATGTCATCTTTTTTACTTCTTCCTTTCAATATGCTCTGCCATGTATAAATCGTTTACAAAATTATGAGAGATGTAAACTCCAAGTGACAGATATTCTCAGTTAACCAATAGAAAGTACAAAATAGTCTTCAAGAAATTGTAAGCAACCTTGACAAATAAAGTGAAATTATATGAGCATAAAGGATAGAAGAAAATGCAAACCTATATGGTCTTTGAAACCAAGAACCATTTCATCATGTGCATTTTTGAAAGTCAATTACTTGCTTATAACCATTGCTGTGGGTATTTCAATAACTGACCCTATGCTAAATTTTCTGAAAGAATTGCAAACATGCTGGTCTCTTAACAGCTTATTGCCATTGTTATTTTATTAAACAGTTTAGGGTGCGTTTTTTCAATTACCAAGTATGGTCATGTTAAACTGTTAAGCATTAATATGGACCATTACAGAATTTGTTGAAACAAAGAGCTACCTTTGAGCCGATTTGGAAGACAGCCTTACCAATGAGATGAAAATAGCTGTGCCCTATTGGTGTTATGAAGATTACACCAAAAATGCTTTTTTTGGTTAGTGAAAACATATAGATGTCACTTTCCTGTTAGTCACTTTATTGACACAAACAAAAAATCCATACTGCCTTGTTTTCGGTAAAGCATATTCTGAGTGGGTTAATACAAAGATACACAGGTTAAGAAACAAATCAGATTTAAGGGTATGGGGAAAACATATAGAGTCTATTGTATATGAAAATCATACACAAAACCTGAGACTAACAATACACCTCAAATTATCATAGCCCTAACACAATCAATGTTTCAGACTACAAGTGCACCTAGATTTCATGCCTGCAGAAACAGAAGTTGAAAATGTTCTCAACAACTTATTAGTAACTGGGAAAATAATACATGTTCAGGTATGCATATGTATTTACTGGTATATTGAGGACTTTGCAAGGTGGTTGTTTTCATAGTACATATCATAAATCTCATGCAGAGGGTACTATTGTAATTCAATATACTATTGTAATTCAATATACTCGAGTATAAGGCTGTGGGTGGCGCAAGCGGTTAAGATGCTGTGCCTGTTAACCAGCAGGCCAGGGTTTGAGACCCGGGTCGGCCCCACAAGACAGGGTGAGCTCCTGTCCTTAGCCCAGCTCCGTGACGCCAGCTGGATCCAATCATATTGGCTCTGCCTTTCCATTGGACTAATTCAGTGGCTTGGAGAGGGGAGATTTGCTGCTTGGGTAATAGCCTATCCTCCTTAACAATCCAACCCAGGCTTTTGTGCTTTGCATGCAGCGTATGCAGCGCCGAGCACGATACCATAGTCTTTCAAGACTGACGGAGGCCTGCTTAAGCCAATCCGAGTATAAGCCGAGGCACCTAATTTTATCACAAAAAACTGGGAAAACTTATTGACTCGAGTATAAGCCTAGGGTGGGAAATGCAGCAGGATCTGGGTGGGCTCTGAGGCTGTGGTCCTGTCTACACTTTTCTAAGAGTAAGCCCATTTATTATAATAGTACTTACTTCTGAGTTGAGCTCTAAGGGTCAAGGGTTGAGCTCTAAGGATACAAACCTAAGGGTCAAGGGTTGAGCTCTAAGGATACAATCCTTTTACACTTTCCTGGGAGTAAGCCCCATTGCTCTAAGGGGACTTACTTCTGAGTAGACCTGCCTAGGACCAAGCTGTGAAGCTGCAATGCTATGCACACTTTCCTGGGAGTAAGCCCCATTGGCTCTTAGACATTTATATGGCAGCAACAGCAGCTGCAGGATTGGGTCCAGGGTGATCGCGCCTCCCTCCTTGCTGCCTGGAACGCAGCAGCACCAGCTGCAGGATTGGGTGCATGCAGGGGTGGGCTGGTAGGGGATATTGGAGGGAGGGGAAATTAGTAAGTAGAGGGTTTCTGGGGGGAGGAGTGCATTTAGGCACCCCTAAATGCACTCCTCCCCCCAAAAACCCTCTATTTATTAACTGGTGGGGGTGGATGGGGCTGGTGGGTGCAGGCAGGGCTGGGTGGTTGGGAGGGGGAGAGGTTTCCTGGGCCTAGTGGGTTCAGGCAGGGCTGCTAGGAAAAACTGCAGACTCAGAGAAACCTGAACAGAGAGGGTTAAAATTACTGCAGCTTGAGCAAGGGAGGGAGGAGGGGAGACACACAAACACACACACACACAGAGAGAGATGGAGCTTTTAAATTGCAAAGGAAACTTTTAAACTGTTTTCTCTGAATCTTTGCACAACTTTGCACAAGGAGAGGCTCCAAAAGAGGTGATTTTTTTAGAATTTTGCCTGACCCGAGTATAAACAGGTACTTCTTTAAATATGTTATTACCTTAAGCAGGGGTATTCAAACCTGCAATGTTAGTAGTGCTCCTTGACCTTTAATAATTATGTAGATGAGGGATTTTCAGCAGGTGGAACTTGTGGGATGACAAGAAGCATCTGCTAAAAATTCCTTCCTCTACACAAGTGTCAATAGTCCAAGACCCCTGAAATTGAAAATATGGGCACCCCTGACCAAAAGCACCGAATATAAACATACCCTACTTATTTATATAATAAAAATAATATGAAAATTGCTCCAACAACCCCCTATTTGAACTTGCTCCACAGAACACTGCAATCCCATGGACCTCTGCTCAAAACTATCTGCTATGGATTCAATGGGACTTAGGGCAAAATCCAGAGCAGTTTCAGGTCCACGCAGTTACGTCACCCTCTAGTGTTATCTTATGGAAAGTCACCTTAACTGCTCCAGAGCAATGGGCTTAATTTGAATTTAGGAGGTGGGCCTTACTCCCAGAAAGTTGTTCATATGATTTCAGACTAAGGCTGCAATCCTTAACATACTTTCCTGGGAGTAAGCCCCATTGAATATAATGGGACTTACTTCTGAGTAGACAGGGTTAAGACTGCACCCTAAGATACATTTTTCTCAACTTAGTACAGTTTAAATTTTTTAAACTATGATCCTGAATTTTCTTTTAACAAAATTTCCTGTATCTGAAGCACATCTTGAGAGTCGCATACATATTGTAGCTGAGAGTGATCCAAATAACACAGATCCACTGGATAAACCATACCTTCTGATTAAATGGAATTTGAGTGAGAAATCTCACCCCCTTGTGTTGAACAAGGAAAATGTAGTTCCCAAACCTGTTTTGGAGGCCATATTAATGCATAATATGGTGCAATAAGGCTACCAGGGAATAAATATTCAAATAATTACAGACAAAAAGAAATGTCTAGATAAATAACAGTTATTGAAAAGCTTGATAAACTTATCTAAGTATCTGGGAAATGGGAGAGAGATTTCACAAACATGGTAACATCAAATGAGCGAAAATGGTCAGTTTAAAAATATGTGACATGTCCATATTGTTGAGAAAAAAGCTTTCTAAAGTTACCGTTTAGATGGTTTTTGACTCTGACATGATTAAAGCATATATATAGCCTCCATTCACATAACGGTGGGAGATATCAAGTGCCTAAGGCAGATAAATTACACATTTTGAGGGAGTGTTCAAGGATAAAAAGGTTTCAGGAAACATTATAGGTAAGATATTTGACATCCCTGGATATTTTATCCCATATTAATTGAGGCTGTAATCCTAAACATTTCCTTAAGTAAATGGTATTGAGCAAAATGGGACTTACTTCTGAAAAAAATATGTATAATTTTGCGGAAAGATTTTTTGTTTGGATAATGGAAGGAATTAAAAAATGTAATTGTTGACTAGCCTGATGATGGCAAAAAGAGAAGGATTCAGAACTTTCTTCTGTCATTGAGCAGTTTAAGAAATCTACATCTGTTGTATCTATGGTGAAGTTAATGTATATTAAGAGGTCAATGAAAGATTGAGCTGCCTGCTTGCTTATAGTGTAGTAACCAGCAGGCATATGTGTGCAAGAGACTGGCCCTTCTCTAGCACATGAGACACTTTTATAGCAACTCCACAACTGAAAGGTAAATCAAAGGACATTCAGTGGTACCTTGGTTTACAAGCATAATCCGTTCCAGAAACATGCTAATAACAAAATACTCGTATATCAAAGCAAATTTTCCCATATGAAATCATGGAAACTCAGATGATTCATTCCACAACCCTGGGATGCCGTGCTGCTTCAGTGGGCGTGTTGTAGCAGCCCAGTGTCTCCAGGCTCATGATGCCGGGCTGCTTCAACATGGCTGCTGAGGCATCCTGGAATCCCAGCGCTTGCTGTGCCAGGCCGTTTCAGCATGCCCACTGAGGTAGTCCAGCATCACGAGCCTGGAGAACAAGTAGAGGCAGGGCAGGTACTTCCTGAATTTTGAATTATTTATTACATTTATACCTGTCTTTCTTCAAAGCTTGGAATTCTGGAAGAAGGTAGGTTGGATTTCTAGGCAATCATCTATGCAGAATTTGACCTGCTATACTCTACCAGCTATTTCATGTCCTCAGATCACTTCATTTGAACTGGTGGAGCATCTGCCTCACTGTTTACATAATTATCCCAATAATACATGGGAAAAACGCATTTGGATTATAGTGGGTAATCATTTATTGAATTAATGCATATGTATCGTTTGCAGCTGATCTGGAATTCCCTGACATTCCACCACTTTTGTACAAACTCCTATCTTGGATATGATAGCCAGCAATTGTCTGTCCCCCCAATGAGCATGTATATCCAGACTTAAACCTCTAGAAAATCATGTCCCAAAGACTGTTTTGCTAACACTTATAAATAGTAGAGGAAGATGTGAACCACACCATCAGCCAGATGAAAACCTTTAAGGTTATGAGTTGCCTTTGAACACTATCCTATGCAGTTCCTGCCCAATATTCACACAGTCCAGCCTCCCCGACAAATCCACTTACTTTAGATTGCAAACCAATCCCTATTCTCAATCAGTTCTGACCAGTCTTACGAAAGTACTGCACCTAAATGGTCTGGTCTAACATGTATGGAAAAACACACACAGAGCCATCCTAAACCCTGGTTTGGTCAGCACAATTCCCGGCATAAGTGCTGGCCTGGGAGTGTTGCAAAAATGCCATAAGGCTCTCCTGAGTGAGGGGTTAGGCCAGTGCACAACATGCACCTGCCTCCCCAGGCCACCATGGGGAGATGGGTGAGTTGTACTGGCCTAAATTGGTAAGGATTATATGCACAACCCTTTTAAAAAATGAGAATGCTTAGGCTGCAATCCCAGCCTCCAGTAAGGTCTTGTGGTGACCAGAAGTAAGACACTTCTGCGCCACTTCTAGGGGAGGGTTACGCCAGTGCACAGATATGCGCTTGCTTCCCTACATCACCATGGGAATGGAAAGACTGATGAGTTGTGCCAGCCTAGGTTAGGACTGCATCTGCGTGATGCAGTGATTTACCATTTAACTTGTGGAGCATAGTATGTTCTGAAAATGAAGCATTCTGAAATGAAAATTATTCTTTAAAGATAAGTTTTGCTATATTCTTAAAACACATGTACCTCTTAACCGAAACCTACAATACCTTTCACTTAATAGCTGGTAGACAGAAAGTCCCTGATGAACACTGGCCTGTGTCTCTCCCTTTAACCAGCTGAGTGATCAGAGCTTTTAATATAGCTGTTCCAATTATTGTAAAAGTCATCTAGTACCTTATAACCACAAATATTGACAGTTTATTGCACAACACATTCGTGACATTTGAAGGTCACATCATACATAATACATACTCTTTTATAAAAGTGTCTGGAACAAAGAGATACATGACCAGCAATTACTTGTACTACTTTTCTGTGGCAGTTTAGTTTTATTTAAAAGAACAATATGCATAGGAAAAAATATAATTGGAAAACTGCAAATGTTCATTATAAATAACTTTTAATCAGTTCATTTATCAGTTTTAAAACTTGTTAGAAATAGCTTATTCTTTGCTCTACTATGAGATATAAAGGCATGTCCAGCCTTCTAACTACTCACTGATGGCTGTAACACTACAAAGAAGCCAGTGAATGTGCTGGCTACCATATGCACACTCCCCAACTGCTTGCGTGTTCCATTTAGTTCACAATAACCAGGACATTAGAGTTGATATAAACATCATACTAATACACTTGATGAGCAGCAACCTTCTAAACATTATCCCATTTGATGGACAAGCAATCGTTTAGCGGCTTCCACATGGAAGTGTGACATTTTGCGCATGTCAATCTCTAGCATTTCTTTAAGATCATAGCGCAATGATGTGGAAACTGGTTTTAAATGCATTGCAGCATGGCAATGGGCTTCTTTCTATGTTCTTGCTTGGGAACATTTCTAGGCAAACAATCAAGATGAGTATGCATTTCCAGAACACCCCGAAATAAAGATCAGGTCAGATAAATTATGAAATCTTTGTGGATGGAGATGACAACTCACTTAAAGCAAAAAACTTGTAGAGAATCCAACTCTACCTGTCGCTAGTGAATGTGTTAGCGCTCTTCATGAAAACATCTTGAACATGAGAACACTTCCTGTAAAGGGGGCAGGTTGAATAATAGGCCGATGACTGCACCTTTACCAGGAGTGGAGAATAAGTTCAGTAACATGAGTGTTTCAACCCCAATTTGCATGTGGGGAGTTCAATAACAGGAGTAAGTACATGTCAGTCTGACCCACTTCTCAAACATCTGCACAATGTGCAGAGCCACCCATTTAGTTACAGGGGATAGTTGACCAAAAAAAATAGGCAGACATCTATCAGAGGGCCCAAGAGAATAGGGTAGGGTTTGATAATAGTGGTTGTCACTATTTACAGTGGTCATCACTGGGAAAGAAAACTTGGCATCCATCAGTCTTGAAAGACTATGGTATCATGCTTGACGCTGTATGTGAAGCACAAAGGCCTGGGTAGATTAATATGGAGGATAGGCTGTTACCCAAGCACAAATTCCCCTTCTCCACGCCACTGAAATAGTCCAATGGAATGGCAGAACCAAAACGACTGGATCCAGCTGCGTCGCAGAGCTGGGCTAAGGACAGGAGCTCACCCTGTCTTGTGGGGACTTGGGTCTTGAACCTTGGCCTTCTGGGTTAACAGGCACAGTGTCTTAATCACTTGCACCACCCACAGCCCACAAAGGACTGGGAAAGAGTCCACCTACAAATTGGAGGTCATGGAATTATCTTGGCAGGGACAAAATTAATGGGTCAGCCACCAGTTGGCTGAAGCTAATTTGACACAATGAGTGACAATAAAAGGTCCCATGTGGGTGGAGGGGGTAAGGAAAGGAAAATCTGAAGAGTGCTCTGAAGCATGTTGGTTATTAGCCAAAGGAGGCTTAGTTCAGTCCCTCAAAATTTACAAAGTTCAGGAGGAGGGATGGTTCTTCTTTGAGCACTGAATGCTCACTTAAATCTGAATTTCTTGGAGAGCCTTAAGGCTGAATTTCTTAAAGAGGTGCAACTGCAAGAGTATTCAACATATTGCAAGCGCAATGGTAATATACTGATATCACAAGGTGGTAATGTGGTGGAGCTGGCCAAAAAGTGAGGACAGCATGTCTAGACAATCTCTATCAATGTGCAGCCCACACTGAAAAGATAGATGACAGTTTGGTCAGAGAAGAATTTGATTCAGTAATGTTGCAGCCCCATTTTCAGTCCGAATCACCTGACTTGCAACTTTACTGGGAAATGCTGGAAAAACATATACTTGTTTATAAGAGTCTGAAGTCAAGCATTGCTCAAGATTTTGTATATAATAGAAGCATGTTTTGCAATTAATTCTGAGTGAATTTAACTTCTTCAAAATTGCTACTGAACAACCATCACCTTTCTGAGAACGTCCACATATAATCTCCAAATAGAGAAGTTGGTTGCTGCAACTGAAATGCTTGGGATTTAAGGTTGGTTGTCAATAAACTCTTGTCCCCTCCTTGACAGATTAGCTTCAGTTTCAGCCTTCCAATTAACCCCCTTTGCAAATTTTTTTCTGAAATAATAAAAGGCTGCAATGTTTTCAACCTCGCCCAAACTTTCTCTTAAATAAAAAAGTTCCTATTTTTCAGGAAAGGAATTTCCAGCCTCACCAGTTCCCTTCTACAAACCCTAGGTTTACTTGGGACAACTCTGAATGCTGAATGTGATTATTGCCCAGATATGACAGTTTTTACCCTCTACTTCATCCAGATTATTTATATTTGGAGAAAATTTCAGTGGGGGGATTTCTCAATGTGCAGAAGCTGTCCAAATGGATCATCTTTTGCACTCCAATGTGTTATTTGAAAGCAGGTGTTTGGGAACCAGATGGCCTTAAAGCTCATACCACTAGTGTTAGAGCAGCTTCTGCAGCTTATCTGTGGCGTATTCACATCACTGTGATTTGCAAACCAGCTACATGAAGCTTGATAAATACACATTCACCCAGAATATTCTCTTGATGCCAAGGATGGATTAGATATCCAGTTTGGAAGAAAAGACTTACAGGACAGTCTCTCCTAAATTAAGGCCTTAATGGGGCAGATTGCAGATCAACTCCTGGAAAGATTGCTGCTTCTGATTAAACTCCCAAAGTGGGGAAATAAATTCATGGGTGGATAAGGTGGTTCACTCACTGAGGCAACCATGACTAATCGGAAGTAAGCTCCATTGTATTCAATGGGTCTTACTCCCAAGAAAGTGTCTTTAGGATTGCAGCCCTGGGGCAAAATCCAGAGCAGTTACAGGTCCACACAGTTACGTCACCTTCTAGTGTTATGGAAAGTCACCTTAACTGCTCTGGAGCAAAGGGCTTAATTTGACTTTAGGATATGGGCCCTAGTCATCTCATTGTACACAATGGGACTTACATTTGAGTAGATATGCATAGGAATGAGCTGCTACTGTCATAACTGTTCACAGGAATTCTGTGAGTAAATGGTCAGCTTGCCCCAACCCACACTCGCATCCTCTTATCTCTGAGCTATTTCAAATGTATATGAAATCATCAATGTGCAAATGACTCACCATACTTTGAATGTAACTTGAATAGTCCTGGTTAAGATTCAGCAGGGCAAACTGCACATCTCCTTAGTGAAATGCGTGAGCTCTGCCTAGAGGAGCAGCACATACATCCTCATACAAGATGGACTCGCCTTTAAAATGTTCCTCAGGGGCTGAAGTCAATAAAAAAATTCAGGGTTTGGCTGCTTTTGCACAGATCTCCCTGAGCTGTGATTGGTATCCTTGACTTGGATCAGAAATGCATGAAATTTTGAGGTACAGTTGGAAACTCAAATGCATTGAAGCACAAGTGAATGCAAAACATAAAACAGGCGCATTACCACAAGTGGCAAAGAATTCATGGAAAACAGATAAGGTTTTTCTGAGGGTTCATTGAGAAAACTTATAAATACCAACCTGATTTTGCATTTTAGCCAAGGTTTGTTAGCCTTTCAGTCATATTTTGCTATTGGTTTTCTTGCAAATCTGCCTGCTTCTATTGCTTTTACCATCCCAGTCATTGTGCTTCAAAGTGGGAAGTGGAGTCAGCTCAAAAGCTATGGATCCACTGCTCAGTCATGTAGAAGTATATGCCATGTTCAGTTGGTACTATTCTATGTTTATGTACCATACTTGATGCCAGTGACAAAGATCATAAGAAAATGAAAGCTCGGGACTGGTGCTTTCCTGAAACTAGCTGAAGCATCCTAACTCTCAGGCAGCACATTGGTGGGGGTTCCCATCTCAGCCACCTGTTTGCCTCCACTGTTGTGGTTCCTCCTCTTTCCACTAACTGGACTGGAAGAATGGAGACTCGGAAAGAAGAAATTAGACTGAAGGAGAACGCTGATAGAGAATGTAGTAGAGTGGGAAAAACAGAGCAGTGAATAAGGGAGGCAGGATTTAGAAAATCACCTCAGGTGTAAGGAGATCTTGGGCCAACCCTAGGAAGGAATAATATAAATCAGGAATAATATAAATCAGATAGAAAGGGGAGACAGTAATAAACCAAAATCACTAGTCAAGTAAGAAAGTACCAACAGTGCAACTCAAAGCTGTAAACGCTAACAAACTGGACCTTGACCACGTTTATCAAAACCAACCACCTCTTTAGCATTAACTAATTACTCTTCTTACACAGGGCAATAGTAGCTCAAGTGATTAAAACTCTGTGCATGTCAACTGGCAGACTGGGGTTCAAGACCCAGGTCCTACAAGATGGAGTGAGCTCCTGTTCTTAGCTCAGCTCATGCCAACCTAGCAGTTTGAAAGCATGGGAATGCAATTAGATAAATAGATACCACCTTAGTGGGAAGGTAAAACAGCATTCTGTGCACTATGGCGTATAGTCATGCTGGCCACATGACCACGGACGTGTCTTTGGACAACACTGGCTCTAAATGCTTAGAAATTGGGATGAGCACTGCACCCTACAGTCAGTTATGACTAGCAGTACAACCAGCAGGAGACACCTTTAATTACATGACTACTCTTCTTGTACCTCATTAGCAATGGAAACCATGACATGGAATTCTCAGTATAATTTGCAAATTCCAGAGTTGTGAGCCTCTGCATCACCCTATTTAGAGGACATTTAGACTTGCTAAAGATTAATAACTTAAGGAAGAACCTACCTCAACGCAGATCATCAAAAGGAAATCATGCAACACTAATATTCAATATGATAATTGCTTAGATATTGGTCTTGCTCTTGTGGATTGTCTTTATGGAAATTAATGAGACTTATCCTACAATCCAGAGTAACTACGGGAGCACGTAAGAGACATTACGTGCACCCATAGTTATTGCACCACCTACTGAAAACCTATGGGAAATTCATATTGCTATCCAGAGCAACTTGTTCTTACACCAGAGCAAGGACACTCCCCATAGTTACTTTGGATTGCACCCATAGTGGGCCAATCCTATCCAAAATTACAGTAGAGGTGCAAGCCCAACAGAAAGGGAACAAATGTTTCTTAACCTTGAGGAGACCTCTGTCACTGCCTCCCCACCAAAGGATGCAACACACATCCCCCATTGGCATACATGTACCAGCACTGGAAAATTATAAAGGATTGGGCCCAAAATGAGATTTGAGGTGAGGTCATAAAGAGAGACTAAGGCTGCAGTCCAGAGCAAATTCAGCCTGCTCTAACCTAACTGCACTCTCCTAACTATTCTGTATCCAGAGCAGAAAGTTATGCTGAATCCAGAGAGTCAGGAAGCCTGGGCTGCCCTAACTGCTCCAGAGCATGCTAAGTAATTGACACAAGGGGAAGACTTGCTCCTGAGGAGACACCCCTCAGATCACACTGAACAAGGAACAGCTGTGGTGCCTACAGTGGTGACATGACTCTGCACATCACCTGGTGCGGAAGTCTGTGCGTCATCCCTGGGATGCGCGCCCCCCTCCACCTGGACTGCACAGTCACCAAAGTTGGCGCCTGCGCAGTTGTTTCTGAAGCCAACTGGCTTCAGAAAGAGTACTGCGCAGGCACCATCTCTGACACCTGCGCAGTACTTTTCTGAAGCCTTTTGGCTTCGGGGGAGACTGTGCAGGCGTCAGAGTTGGTGCCTGTGCAGTACTCTTTCTGAAGCCATTCGGCTGCCGCTCCGCCTCCTGAGTGAGGCCGAATGGCTGTGCAGAGGCGCGGACTTTCTCTGCTCTAAGGAAGTCTCCTCTGAAGCTGTTCGCCATGCTCAGTGTGTTTCTGCGCAGTGCACCTCAGATGGCCGTTCAGGCCAGCTCCTCAGACAAGTGGCAGCTTCTGGCTGATTCTCCGCCTTGGAGCAGGCCTGAATGGGGGTGCTGATGCCCGGGGCCTGGCAAAGGACAGTCAAATTCCTCCGGCACATCACCCCATACGGAGCGCATCCCCAATGCAGCCCACACCAGCCGCACCAGTCTGGTGACGCCACTGGGTGCCTGCCTTCGAAGGAGTCCCTGATGAGATGCCAGTACATTCTACAGTGAATACAAGGGGCTTCTTGGAGAGGCCTGCTGTATCCTGAGGTTTGTGGGCAGCTGTAGTTTGTTCCATATCCTGAGGTTGAGAGGAAGGGGTTGCAGCTAGGCTGGCCAAGAACTCAGATTTTTGGTCAGCACTGCCATTCTTACTCGGGCCTTATCATGGACCCCTATGGGTCTACTCATTACTATACCTGCTCCTGAGGTGGTATAACTCTGAGGGCTGGAAGAGGGCATTTCTGCCTTGGAAACAGGCTCTGGATTCAGAGTAACTGCTCTGCCCTAGGCAATGCTAAACATGCCCTCAACTTGCCTCTCCTGAGCTGCTTAGGCTGCCCCAGTTAGGGCAGAGCAGGTCCACCTCTCTTAGGGCACCCTATCTTGCCTTGCTCTGCCCTAAGCCTCCTTCAGAGTAACTGGGCTGGAGCATCTTGCAGTTGCTCCAACCTAGTGTTAGATAGGGCAACCTAAGGGCTCTTATGTGGACAGATTAGTTGCTCTGGATTGGGCTGTATATAAGAGATATTTTTAAAAAAACTGGACCCATTTCATTGGCTGTAACAATTAGGTTATACTAATTATATACTAGGGACTAATAAATGGAACTAATTATATTTGAACTATGGTTATAGTGGAGAAACAATCACAGCAAAGGACTTGGAGGTATTAAGATGAGGTCATCCCTACATTGGCTCAAAAACACTCAACTTAGATTCTCCAAAACATCTACACATCAGATGAGCAACAAATAAAAACATAAAACATGTTATTTTCAAAGAATCACAAAGACTGCTCTGCTGATACAGTCAATTTCCTCCTTCAATTATAGGAGTGAATTTTAAATCTAATAATGTATGCTGATGTTTGTCAGTCAGCATAATTGCATATACTTCTAGTGTATCCAGCCACTCAACTGTGGCTTTTACCTCAATACCCTCCCTGGTATATTTATTGACTGATAGGAAATATATGTGAAATATTGTATTCTTTGGAGTGAATCTGTGGGGATGGCTCTCCCTCCCCAGCAGACAGCTGAAAGCAGGGGTTTTCTCTTTCCATACAACCTTGCGGTCAATCTGCACAGCTCACGGTTCAGTCTTGGCCTTAAACTAATACACCTGATTCAAGGAACTTGAGCACCATACTTGGCAAGTCCTACTACTGGGGTGGTGGGCAGAGCAATCAGCTAGGATTTGGGTGTTTGACAGACCAGCATGAAGTGTAGGGCGTCTCTGTTTTGGCCTATCGTCCCTCCTTCTTTCAATTTGGCCCAAGCCCACCCCCCCCCTCCCCCCAAGAGGCTGGCAGTCCTTGACACCTTGCACTGGCATCTCCAAAAAAACCATTGAAGTCTGTTAAATCTCACTTAAGGCGAATGCAGGAAAGTGGATGCAGGGATGTACAGTGAAGTCATGTGGGTTCTAACAATGCAGTCACAAGCATGTTTACTCTGATGTCCCACTGAGTTCAATGGGACTTACTCCCTAGTAAGTGTTCTTAGAATGGCAGACTTAATAGCCCAACAGAGACACTAAAACAAATCATGAAGTGAACTTGCATTTAACAGCATTATTGCCGCATTATATTGATGCTGTAGTTACTATACAACGGAAAAGTTTTGTATTTTGTATGCCTGCTTCTACACCATCAGGTGGTTGTCGGCTTAAACAAATGCACAAAAATGGTCCATAGAAAATAATTATTACAAAGCAACTATTGTGTGCTACAACTGCTATGGAATTGGAGTCTCCAAGTACTGATCTGAGTGTAAACAAACAAACAAAAAGCAAGAAAATTTGGGTCCAAAGTCCTGTCCTAAAATGATGACTAAGCAAAACAACAGATTGGATATACAGCAGTTAAGATGCAAAAAGGTTTTTATGCTTTTTTCTTTATCATAACAAGGTCAAGAAGGTCACACCTTGAAGACTAAAGGGGAAGTCAACAAGGCCTGCAAGGAAGGTCAGGAGATTAAGGCCCCCCAAAAGGTCAGGAAGGTCATTTCCAGGATGACTAGGAAGGTAACATCACCAGGAGAATGCAGTCCTAATCAAGGTCAGGCAGGTAATACCCCAGGACAATGTGATGAAACAAGGGGACAAATAGGAGAGTAACACCACTGGGAAAGTGGGTGCACAATAATTTGTTAGAAGCAATGTAAATTGTATAATTAACCTGGCAGCATTTACTTACTAGAATTTATAAGTATTTGATTCTTCTTTATCAGCATCAGACTAATATTTTTGTTGTGATTTGATTGCTTTATAAATAGTGTCTAACAACACAACCCCAATGGTGCAGTATCACCAGATGAAATAGCAGTAAAATGGCAACCACTGTATCAAGAGTCTCTGCCAGGACTACTGGAGGTCTCCTGCACAGATGCAGGGGCTGCAGTGGATCTCCTCCAGTCTGCATTATCTATTTTTCGAACATAGACTGGAGGAATTCTGTGTCGGGCTTTTCAGCTTGACATGGAGCATAGGATCCACAACCTATAATAAATGTTGTTCCCTTGGATTCTAGTTTTGAAATGGTGCAAATGGTTCAAGGTAACAGCCAAAGGTTCCTATCCACATTTAAGCTTGGCATTTGTTTTTCTACTGCTTCATTACAGTGACAGATTGCTGGGGCTTTAGGACAAAAACCTGCAATGCTCATCCATGGCATTTTCTCATTTCCATGTGATGTGCATTGGGAGCTGGCATGGCCATCAGTTTCCAGGCCTCAAGTTTGCTCCAACTGAATGGGCCACCGATGGATGTGAGCTCTCAACCAGGCTGAGTCCTAATGCCACTCCAGAAATTTCATTAATCCAAGCTGATACAGTGGTACCTTGCTTAACAAGTGCCTCACTTAACAAGTGATCCGCAAAACAAGCAAAAATTTCTCTAGGATTCTGCCTCACATAACAAGCGTTGCTTCACTTAACAAGCACACTCATTGGCAGTTGGGGCAGACGCGCTGGCAGGCAGCTCTTTGAAAAAGCATCAGGGCTGCCTAACACGCCTGCCCATAGCGAAAGCAACACTTCCATGCTGTTCCTCCTGTGGCTGGGCATCCGCTGGGCAGAGGGAGAGATCAGCAGCTGAGAAGAGGGAAGCAGCTCAGGGCTATCCAGAAGGGAGCAGGGGAGAGAGAGGCTCAGGATGAAGAGAAGGAGAATGTGAGGATACACTTTGAAGGTGTCATGGATTACAGCCTCCTAACCATGTCTACATCTAGAAGTAAGCCCCATTATGTTAAATGAGGCTTACTCCCACCAAAGTGTCTTGGATTGGCTTCCTCCCAGGAAACTGTCACACAGCCCAATCCAGAGCAACTAATCTGTCCACATAAGAGCCCTTAGGTTGCCCTATCTAACACTAGGTTGGAGCAACTGCAAGCCCAGTTACTCTGAAGGAGGCTTAGGGCAGAGCAAGGCAAGATAGGGTGCCCTAAGAGAGGTGGACCTGCTCTGCCCTAACTGGGGCAGCCTAAGCAGCTCAGGAGAGGCAAGTTGAGGGCATGTTTAGCATTGCCTAGGGCAGAGCAGTTACTCTGAATCCAAAGCCTGTTTCCAAGGCAGAAATGCCCTCTTCCAGCCCTCAGAGTTATACCACCTCAGGAGCAGGTATAGTAATGAGTAGACACATAGGGGTCCATGATAAGGCCCGAGTAAGAATGGCAGTGCTGACCAAAAATCTGAGTTCTTGGCCAGCCTAGCTGCAACCCCTGCCTCTCAACCTCAGGATATGGAACAAACTACGGCTGCCCACAAACCTCAGGATACAGCAGGCCACTCCAAGAAGCCCCTTGTATTCACTGTAGAATGTACTGGCATCTCATCAGGGACTCCTTATAAGGCAGGCACCCAGTGGCGTCACCAAGACTGGTGCGGCTGGTGTGGGCTGCATTGGGGATGCGCTCCGTATGGGGTGATGTGCCGGAGGAGTTTGACTGTCCTTTGGCAGGCCCCGGGCGTCAGCACCCCCATTCAGGCCTGCTCCAAGGCGGAGCAGCAGCCAGAAGCTGCCACTTGTCTGATGAGCTGGCCTGAACGGCCATCTGAGGTGCACTGCACAGAAACACACTGAGCATGGCGAACAGCTTCAGAGGAGACTTCCTTAGAGCAGAGAAAGTCCGCGCCTCTGCACAGCCATTCGGCCTCACTCAGGAGG
>JAREYC010000010.1:33965000-34145000 GCA_030015325.1 Cryptoblepharus egeriae | reverse complement strand
AGTCTCATTTCAAAAATAAAGCCCTAGGAGAGTGTGCTAAGCAAACAGACAAATCTTCTGCACCCAAGGGAGTATAGCGTTCCTAATTCACTGGGTCACTTTGGGAATAAATATATGATTAATATTTGCCTTTGACCTCATATATTTTCCTTTCCCTCCCTTTTTGCATTGCTCCCAGCTTTCTGCTTAAATACTCATGTTGTTCCTGTTTGATCTGGAATCTGAACTTTTCTTTATTCCTTCTATTTTATCTAGACCTCTGTTGGATTCCTTCCCTCCACCATTATATTTTAGCTTGATTAAGTTGGCAATCCTATGGTTAAATTCTGAGACAGAGCCCCGTTGAAGAGACATGAATAGGATTGTGCTGTAAAATGTGTAAAACCATTGAGCAGCCCTCTAAATGATGGTGGACATCTTCTGCACTAGCATAACAAGTGTTTCCCTCAAATATGTCTTGGCCACATGCATTCTTGAGATTTTGCCACCTAGGACATGCTTTGGGATATCGATGACTAATCATTTAATGGAAAATTCAGGGACATCTTATAATGGTGGAAATCCATAACAGCAACAAACTTATTTTATGCGATAGCGGACCAACTCACTCTCAGCTATTCTCAACTTCTGCCATTAGTTCTCAAATCCTTAGCCACTTGAACTGGTAGATGACCGCCTGTGTGCTTTTCATACTTCTGATCCTGTAGAGATCCTTTTAATTTACCATAAGCCCCTTGGGAGCTAATATGTCTGCACTGGGATCTTGATTCCCATAAGCAACATGTCTCAGAGATAGACCAAGACCTGACAATACTATATTCCAGTCAATGTGGAGTGATATCAAATATTGGATGGATCAGATTGTAAGGAAAGGAACATATAGTTAATGCATATCTGTCCCCTAAATATTGCTTCTAGCCACTGTACCTTTTATCTTATTAAATATTTGCATTTTCTTATATTCATTTAAAAATCTGGTGGTGAGGTAACAGATTTCTGGTTTCTGTAGAAAGGCTGATGTGGTCTGTAACACCTTTAACCCATTAATTAACATTTGTAAAGAGCCTTTCAATCCCTGGGTGCTAGTGCTGTATGGGTGTCAAGAACTATTAAATAAAGGAGAAAGTAAAATGTCCCATAAAATAGATATTGCCCTCAATTCTGGTTAAAACTTAGTGCAATAATGTAAAAAGCTGGTTATGTGCTTACATTAAACCCAGATTTAAAAGCATTAGCACATCAGCAGTGTGCTCCTGTTTGGCATGTGTTTTATGCCCAATACCCTACTCTGGCACATTAACAATCTGTGTATCCATTCATCAGCAGTACATTTTGAATTGTATATTTATGGCACAGTGCACTTTTCATAGCTGAAAATTAATGAACATGCCTCTCTCATAGCAAACAAGCACCTGTGCCGCATAGTTAGTAATCAGAAACAGATTTATTTTTATTAGTGTGTATGTGGGCAAAAATTTCTCCCTTTAAAAAATACATACATATATATGATCTGTTCGTTGCTTGATTATAAGGGCATATTTTGCCAATGGATATCTTTGTTGTAGAAATTCCTGCTTGTAATTTCTGCCTGTAATATTTTCATTTGAGATTTAATGATAATGCCTTCATATAGGACATAATCATTCCTTTGCTAAGCCTACTTGTCTTGACAAATCAAGTCCTGAGCTGCTGCCAACCACAGTTGAACCAAATGGAAATCTACAAGTAATGTGGAAGACCAGCACATTTAACCATTCCAGCGCTGCTGTGCTTTTTAATGTATGGTTTATGGCCTGATCTATACTTGCAGTTGAAGCAACCATGGAATGGGGAGGAAACGTCTTATAGCCAACTTATGTCAGCCATGCCATCACACCCCTTTAAAACAGATTGTGTTTTAGGACAGATCCTTTCAAAGGATTCTCACAAATTTAGCAGATATAAACACATGATATGGTTGGGAATATGGGGGATGTGAATCCAAAACCTGGTAAAATATGTTCTTAGACAAAAACACTCACTACCACCTTTTAAAGAAGGTCTACTTTAAACTGTCACTGAACCCAGAGAAGAAAAGGAAGGGAGCCATGGAGCACAAACTATGGAGAGTCCTTGCTCCGGTGTAAGAATAATTTACTCTGGATTGCAATATGAATTTCCCATAGGTTTTCAATAGGTGGTGCAGTAACTACGGGTGCACGTAATGTCTCTTACATGCTCTTACGTAATGTCTCTTACATGCTCCCATAGTTACTCTGGATGGTAGGATCTGACTCTCACCAGCCCTCACCAGTAAGTAAATTCCAGGTGTGCCGCACAGGAGGTGTGAGAGGTTAGGACAAAGACCCAGGACAAAATATGGGACAAGAGGAGGAAATTCATGACTGCAGCCTAGCAACCTGGTTATGAACCTGCCAGAACTATGTGGGGAGCCATTCATACGAAGAGTTTGCCAAGGGGAATTGCTTCCACATGTCTTTATGTTTAAGTGGCTGCCAGCACATCACAGAAATGTGGAAGTGAAATAGATGTAAAGATTTCCCTATCAGAGTGAAAGCCAGTTGGGATGGATACCACCATACTAATCTAGAATTTTTCCATCCACAGATATGTAATTCAGGGCATCTGAAGATTGAATGGGAAACTTGAAACACATTGAGATTTGAATGGGAACCTGTACCTTGTTCTTGTTAGCAGATCTAGCTCATGAGGGAATCATGCAGAAGAAGCTTCCTGGGATATTTAGGACCAGCTGTTTTTGGGCTTTCAGTTCACAACAAGCACCTTCAATTGAGCCACAAGAAACAAACATATACCCAGTGAGGTTGTTTTAACATATATGGGAAACAAGTGGGGATCCAACAGTAGCAGTGTATCCACAACTACTAAAAGGAGAGGTTTTGCTAACTGGAGAGGTTTTACTAACCACTAAAGGAGAGATTTTGCCTCTTGCTAACTGGGCAACAGGCACTCTTTCAAGTGTGTGTTCCTCCTTTATTTAGCAGGGGGAGAATAACTGGCCCTCCACACGCCAGCAAAGTGGCTTCTTCTGGTGTTCTTTTTGCATTTTAGATTGTGAATCCTTTTGGGACAGGGACCCATTAGCTATTAATTTTTTCATTTTCTTGTTAACCGCTTTGTGAACGTCTTAGTTGAAAAGCGGTATATAAATACTGTAGATAGATAGGTTTTCCTTTTGGTTCAAGAAGAGAAAGCTTACAGGCTCACAACTGTTCAGATTAGGAAGAGAAGGAATTGCATTTTCCTTGCCCTGGAGCTCGAGAATTAGTTAGGACTGCATCCAGAGTCGATTTCCTGAACCTTGCAACAGAAGGCAGGAATTTTTCACAGACAATTCATAACCTGACTTTCTTTCCAGATGTTTCAGTGCTTCACCTCTTCTGGGAATCTGGCAAATCCAGGCTCCAGTTGTTGGGGCTTAATGTCAAAGCCTTGCATTTTGAAATCACTGAGTAGAGTTTTAAGATAAACAGTTGTGTCTGCTATCCAGTCATCTCACCTGGATTCTGGGAGCTGTGTACATTCCAATGAACACACACCTTATTTGACTAATCCATTCTTTTGGATGGAAATATCCACAAGCACAAAGGGAACAGGCACATGGAGCAACCTGCTCATTGCAACCAACTGGAATGTTCCTGCAGGCAGGAGAAGCACATCTCCCCATGAGCATATCTGTCAGGTGCCTTAGGTGTTCAGAGACTAATACAATGGCAGTGCCCACAGGCCCCAACCTGTTGATAGCATTGCAGTTCCCATAATATAAGAGCAACAGATTGAGTCAACGGGTCTCAAAGGCAGAGGAAACAAGTCCCATGAACTGAAGCAGACAACAATGTTCCTGAATATGTTAGAAATTTCCAAAGGCAGCAATCCAAATCACACTTTCCTGGGAGTAAGTACTATTGAACACAATGGGACTTACTTCTGAGTAGACATGCTTAGGATTGCACTGTAAGTCAATTAAGGAGAGGTCTACAGGATCTCTCTAAACAGCCCCCCCATCTGATGCCCACTCCAACATACGCAAAAGTAAATCTGCTTGACAGGATAAAGGAAAGTGTCATAAAGTGTGGGGGAATCACCTTCCATGTTTGATTTTTCAGAACTTTAACAGGAAAAGCTTGGAAGGACCAGCTGAGTTGTTTATTTCCCAATAATTTTCCTTGAAACCTTAGAAGAAGCAAAATGTATTGCAAGAAGATGATCAGGGTGGGGGGTTGGTTGACCAAAGTGTACAAGGAGAATTAACTCAGTGTCTACAATCCACAGCCTAGACTCTTAGATTAGCCCTACAATCCAGAGTAACTACGGGAGCACATAAGAGACTTTACGTGCACCCGTAGTTACTCCACCACCTGGTGAAAACCTATGGGAAATTCATATTGCAATCCAGAGTAAATTGTTCTTACACTAGAGCAAGGACTACCCATAGTTACTCTGGATTGCGCCCTTAGACTGCATTAAACATTGAAAAGCCAATACCTGAAAGGAATTCCTGAAATGAGATTTTAGGACAAAATTACAGCTCAGGCTAACCATCTTTTTAAAGTGTGTGAAAGATTCTTGATTGGGGAGTGGCTTACAGGAGCCAGCATTGCTATCTATACCACTTTGTGAACTACACCTGCTGAAAAGCTGTTAAATAAATAAATAAATAAGCCCCTTGCTAACTGAACAAGAGACACTTTCTAAAGTGGGTGTTCCACTTTTATTTAATAGGGGGAGAGTAATGGGCCCGTCCCACCCCAGCAATGTCTGTTCTAGTGGCTTCTGCTGGTGTTCTTTTGCATTTTAGATTGTGAGTCTTTTGGGAACAGGGACCCATTAAATATTAATTAGCTATTAATTTTTTTATTTTCTTTGTAAACCACTTTGTGAACTTTATAGTCTTATAGTATTTATAAATACTATAAGATAGATGGATGGATGGATGGGTGAATGAATGAAACCAGGCATTCCAGGTCTTTAAGAAAGACTTAAAAGCAGACCTCTGTCAGTCTTGGAAGACAATGATATCGTGCTCAGCGCTGCACACGCTGCATGCGAAGCACGAAAGCCTGGGTTAGATTGTTACGGAGGAGAGGCTGTTACCCAAGCAGCAAATCCCCCCTCTCCACGCCATTGAATTAGTCCAATGGAAAGGCAGAGCCAATACGATTGGATCCAGAGCTGTACTAAGGACAGGAGCTCACCCTGTCTTGTGGGGCCGACATGGGTCTCGTGTCGTGCTGGTTAACAGGCACAGTGTCTTAACCACTTGTGCCACACACTTGCGACATCAAGAAAGACTTGATGTCTGGATAAAACAAACTAGTCGAAAACATCTACCTGACTGTGCAAAAATCTCATAATAGAACAGAATTGTTCCAGTTACAATATTTTATGAGATATATTCTCTTTGAACTGGCCTTAAAAAAATTTTTACCCTAGCTTAATCCTTTTTCATGAGGTTCAAGAAAAATCTAAATCAATGTGGCAATTAGAAGAGCCTTAACCAACAAGAGCTCTCTGTAAGTTGTGCAGGTTTGTAAGAAAACGTGAATGTCTTGTAAAGGTCACTGACAGAAACGGAGCATTATTGTTGAAGAATCCACCATTTGCCATTTCAAGACAACTCAACTACTGTATTTTGGTTGAATTTTGGAGGGGGAATTATCCTCCCCCAATCCTGAATTATACTACTATCATAGGAGTCAGATCATTTGCCATGTGACAACTTATATATTCTGTGAATACTTGTATGTTTTGTGCCATGCAACAACAACATATATTAACAGAAGCATATTTGTCTTAGAAACCTTCAAACAACTTCTGTGATGAACTTGTACAGGCTTTTTCATTCAGCCATTCATTAGGCTGAAGAGCTCTACTTATTGTCACATTTACAGCCCAATCCTGTCCAAACTTTCCTGGTAGTTTTGGACACTTTCCTGGGAATAATCCCCATTGACTTCAGTGGGACTTATATCTGAGTAGAAATGCATTGGATCAGGCTCAAAAACTTCACACAAGTGCTTAATGCTTTCTCATGCAGCAAATTCATCTTACTAGGACTGAGTAGCAAAATACAGTACTGGACAGCACAACACTGTGGACCCTGTTCTACGCTAAACTTTTACTTCTGACAGACAGACAGACAGACAGACAGACAGACAGAAAGACAGACAGACTAACCGAAGTCACTGATATTGGGAAATCCTATCAGTGGCTGGAAAAAGCTGGCTTCAAAGATAGCACTGAAGTCCTCATCATGGCAGCACAAGAACAGGCACTAAGTACCAGATCCATAGAAACGAGGATTTACCATACAAGAGAAGACCCAAAGTGCAGGCTCCGCAGAGAAACATCAGAAACAATCCAACACATTGTGGTAGGGTGTAAGATGCAGGCAGGAACAGCATACATTGAACGGCACAACCAAGTAGCTGGCATCGTGTATAGGAACATCTGCTCAGCCTATGGACTAACCCCTCCCAAGACCAGATAGGAGACCCCTCTGAAGGTTGTGGAGAATGACAGGGCTAATGTCCTATGGGACTTCCATATCCAGACAGACAAGAAGGTACTGTGGTGGTAGATAAGGGCCAGAAAACAGCCCTGGTGATAGATGTAGCGATACCAAACGACAGCAACATCAGGAAAAAAGAGCATGAAAAGGTGGGAAAGTATCAGGGTTTGAAGGAGGAATTAGAAAGACTGTGGTAAGTGAAGGTGAATGTGATCCCAATAGTGATTGGAGCACTAGGGGCTGTGACACCCAAGCTTGAAGAATGGCTCCAACAGATTCCAGGAAGGACATCAGAACACTCGATCCAGAAAAGCACATTGCTAGGAACAGCTAAGATACTGCGCAGAACCATCAAACTCCCAGGCCTTTGGTAGAGGATCCCGAGATTGAGGATAAAATACATATACCACCCATGGAGGGTGAGAAAACAATTTGATAAACACACACACACACAGAGTGAGGTCTGTTTTGATCCCAGATGTTTGTCAACACAGAAATAAAAAATAAAACCGGAATTGACCATCAGTAACATTGTTAGAAGGACCTTATTGAGGAATACGTGAAACTTGAGGTCATTACTTAAGATAGTTTCAAAAAAATAATGTGTCAAAGAGGACTGGGGTCAAATATGACCCCAACGTACCTGGCGAGGGTTAAATTTATTTTCTGGCCCTTGACACTGTGCCAGGTATTTGATGCAACCCTCTTGCTGAAAGGTTTAGAGACCCCTGTGCTACACAAACAATACCGAACAATAATATTGTAATGCTCATAAGCAGAGCATGGGTGACTAGACAAAAAGAATGATTAGCTTCTGTATGACTGTGATGTCTCAGGAAAAAAAAAACAGCTTCAAAATACAGGATCCTTGGCAATTGGTATGGGTGAGAGAGAGAGAGAGATAGAGAAGGGCAGAAGCCTTAATGTCATTTGCACACACATCATTATCCAAATGTTAATGGAAGACAAAGGGTTTAGATAAGAAAGAATTAGGATCAGTGAGTTCCTTTAGATGAAAAGGTACTGGAAAGACATGACCTTGTATTGGATAACTTGGACTTTCAGCTAATTAAAAGATGCATGGATTGTAGACTGGGCAGCATAAATAAAAACAAACAAAGCTGGCCATATGGCATCCTGATGAGTTGATGCTGTCATAGCCAGCCCACAGAAAGACTGCACAAGAAAAAATACTTAACTCTTGCCGGAAAGTTTTCATGCAGAGATCTCAAAGCACTTTCAACTGCAAGGCATATGTTCTTTTCCAAGAGGATCCTTTGTACAAATATAATATGTGGAGGCGTCTAATAATTGACAGAAACTATAAAACCTGGATTCAAAGGCCATACATTCCAAAAGTCTTTCAGCTATCCAGAACAATCCCCTTCCACCTGTTCAAAACTACACCCTCCCCAATCCTTATTTCTCAGTTTGGGAGCTTTCAAAACTCTGACCTTGACACTGTGACTTCTGGAGGTCAGCCTGAGCCTTTGGAAGTCTGTTAAGCAAGAATAAAGTTCAATGCAGGGGATCTACAAATGTATGTGAGCAAACCCTCTGCTTTTCCAAATAAATGGTATCACCAGTGGCGTAGCTAAGGAGATGCAGGGGTAGCAAGCAACAGGGGGCAACAAGCTGAGCTTGACACTAGTGGTCAAAATTATGAAAAATGGGATATTATCAATACATGAGTCACCCAGATCTGGCCACAGTGACCCATGCCCTAGTGACATCAACATTAGATTACTGTAATGTGCTCTACATGGTACTGCCTCTAAAGATGGTCTGGAAACTCCATCTAGTACAGAATGTGGTTGCTGGGGCTCGTCAGTTCAACTCGGTCGGGTCACTGCTCCAGCAGCTACACAGGCTGCCTATTTGCTTCTAGGCTGAATACAAAGTGTTGGTCTTGACCTTTAAAGCCCTGTATGGCTCAGGTTCAGGGTATTTGAGGGACTGCCTGCATCCATACAATTCAACCCATCACCTAAGGTCATCTGGGGGGATGCTGACCGTGCCACCACTAAGGGAAGTGAGGGGTATGGCAGCCAAGAGTAGAACTTGGTGGTTGTGTCCCAGCTCTAAGAAGTGTTTCCTCCATACAGAGTTTTCAGCAGGACCTGAAAACATTCTTATGCTCTAGCATGGGGACTGGCTGTGCCAGGGTATTTTTTTCAATATGTTGGGAATTTTAATGCTTTTTAAATGTTTAAAATTTAAACATTTTAAATGTTCTAAATATTTTGATTGTTATGTGCTTTTATTTATTATGTTGTTAGCCACCTTGGGTCCGCTGTGGAAAAAGGTGGGATAGAAATCCTATAAATAAATAAGAAATAAATAAGAAATAAATCCCACAACTCAGAAATTGAGTTTCCTTGAATTGTGCTCTGTGTGGTAACTCCAGAACCATAGCTCAGGATAGAACACAGAGGGCACAATCCAGAGTAACTACGTGGAGTCCTTGCTCTGGTGTAAGAACAATTTGCTCTGGATTGCAATAAGAATTTCCCATAGGTTTTCACTACATAGTGCAGCAACTACAGGTACACATAAAGTCTCTTACGTGCTCCCGTAGTTACTCTGGATTGTAGGGTATGTCTATCATATGCACCATGTTTTAAGATGAGGTTGGAAAAGATCCCCTGGGAGAAATATCAAGGTAGAAGGCAGTTTCCCATGATGGTCAAGAGCAGCCATTGTTTAATGATACAGCACATGCTACACAAACCAGTTTCACCTTCAGATAGCTCCAGAACATCGTTGTATGAGTCCTCGAGGGAACCTAGATAGGACCTTAATATGACCAATGGCCTGAAACACACTATATGGCACCTGTATTCATGTTCATGTGATCTTAGAGCCTTAACACATTAGCTTTTGAGGACATTTGCACTGCTCTGACTGAGCAGTGATTGATGTCCAGGACTTGGAAGAAAAACAAATGAAATTTTGTGGGACAGTTGAAATCACAACAAACCAAGACAGAACTCTTGGCAAAAACATGATCTCATTCTAAATACTTGCCATGAAAGCTTGTAAATACTGAGCCAATACTTCATCAAGCCAAAGGGAATTTGCCTATCACTAGAAAAAGCACAGAAGACATGAGGCACAAAATGTAAATGGTAAGAGTTGTAGAACTGGGAAAAAAATAAACAATTATTTCAAAGTGACTGGAATAAGGGTTAGCCATAAAAGCGAATCTAGTCTCTTTTGGTGGTGTCAAGTTCACTGCATTCCCGATTCCAAACAAACAAGGAGTAAAATTATTTCTCATGGACCTCACCCCCAAAACCCCATCCCATAAATGGCTCAGCTTGCATTTGAGTGACCTCGCTCTCCACATGGAAAGGTATGTCCTCTCGAGGATTTACAATGGGCTTTGTGCATTCTGCAACCAAGCTTTTTGAACGAGTATTAAAATGTCAGGGGAAGTTGCCAGATATATTCTTAACAGTGCTGCCACTGACTGTTTGTTTAGAAGAAGGAGATTTAGCTGCTCACATGTTCATTAACACACGTATACACACACACACTCTCTGAAATGGATGAAAAATTCTTTAAGGACTTAAAAAACAGATGCCGAGTCCGCTGCCTGAAATTGTCTTTGAAATGAAAGAGGAATTAAAACAAACAACAAAACCCAACAGGGATTGGGGAAAATAAGATATTTAAGGAAATCAACAGCAGAACTTTAAACAATAAGAAGCATGTTGCTGATTCCAAATGCCCGAGGCAGTTAATTTGCCTGTTTTTTGAACGGAATATGCTGATTTTGGAAGTGCCCAGTGCATTTTTACATTTGATTCCAGCATTATTGCTCTGGAATAGGTGTGGTTTCCTTTGAAATGGAAGCTCACTGCTTCTGTCATCAGTGAACCATTGCTGATAGGGCTGACTAGTCAGAAGCAAAACTGGCTAGTTATAAAACTACCATAGTCTATCCTTTATCTCATACACATTTAAAGGATTTACCTATCTATCCCACTGCAGACCTACTCATTGAGTAGGAGCCAACAGTATATGATTGTGTTAATTAATCTGCTATTGTGAGTCAAGGAACAGCTGCAGTGGTCTCGTGGATACGTTGTCAAAGGAAAACAATGTCACGTTAAGCTTCTGAGTGCATATTCTGTTACAAAGCAGGTTTACGATAAGTTAAATTCATAAATCACAGATCATTTTTATAATAATAATAAATAACACATGACCTTTAAGGGAAAGGTTTTAGCATTCTTAATTTCAGCTTGAAATACATTCTGAAATACAATACTTAAGCTTCAACTCAATTCTTTGTTTGGAAAACAAACATTCCCCAGAAATTATAGGAAATGGTAGGAGCTACAGACATGACCTCTCACTCTTTGAGATACATACCATTGTCGATTTAACAAAGATCAGAACCCAAAATATCAAGTTAAAAGAAAATCTGGTTGGCTCCCTTCCAGGGCCCCCTCTAAAAAAAACACAATTTTGAATATTATACAGCAATGTAGAATAAAAGGAACATTCATTATGTGAAAAACACTCTCTATTTATATAGGAGTTGATCTTTCCTGCTATGGAAAAGGTGCAGAATACACTTTTCCCCCTTTCTCCCCAAAGAAGAATAATATAATCCTGTAATTCAGAGGCAGTCAAAGTAAAATAATGTATGCCCTTCTGGAAGCTGAATGAACGTCTCTCCCCAATCCCCATTCCCTTTGGTCTCTGCAAAGGCTGATCTTCCATAAGCACTTGAGAAGCCACCAATCCAAGAGGGAGACAAAATGAAGCCCTACAACTAAAAGAAATACTTAAGGTCAAGACTTCTGCAGACCAATTCTATGCGTCTGCAACTGCTGCGCATTAAAGAATCAGGCACACAATTGCACTGCTGTTACAAAATCTTGCTCCATTACAGGGAGTCAATCTGGCCCATTTCTTGGGGTGTCAGCCACCCATGTCAGCCTTATGCTCTCTCCTATAAAGAGCCTATGCTGCGCAGGAACATATTTCTGTGTGCATGCGTGCGTGCGCATATTTTTCTGTCTGAACCCTGCCTCAAAAAGGAAGGTGGAATTAGCTTAGCCACTAGTGTGACTACAACATCATCAGAATGTAACAAAGGCTGCAATCCTAAATACACTTTCCTGGGAGCAAGACATATTGAACACAATGGAGCTTACTTTTGAGTAGACGTGGTTAGGATTGTGCTGAAAGTCCCTCAAATTATGCACTTCATCTGCCTTATTTGTTTCGTTCCTGAGCCAAATTCAAAGGGTTTGCGATCTCCTTTAAAGTCCTAATCAGGCTGGGGAATCTTTGGAATAGGGCATTTAATCCACCACCTGTTCACACGTTATTCCCTCCCCTGACCCCCAACAAACATATTGAGATCTTAGCAGCTTGAAACAGCACTAAAAAGGCCCTGGGTAGGGCTTTTTAAGTTCCAGCATTTAGAACTCTCTTTCCAGAAGGAAGAGTGTATTTTCCCCTTGGAAATTGTCTTGTTTCCACAAACTTTTAATGTTTGATAAGTGTCTTGATGATGTCCCCTTTACCTCTTTAGCTGTGTTCTTGTGCCACTTAAATTACACAGAATGTAACCCTAATCTGAGATATTGCCGATACATAACCTGATGAGAATTCAGTGCTTTTGCAAAAAGGGCTGTCTGACTAA
This sequence comes from Cryptoblepharus egeriae, assembly GCA_030015325.1. Lineage (NCBI taxonomy): Eukaryota > Metazoa > Chordata > Lepidosauria > Squamata > Scincidae > Cryptoblepharus > Cryptoblepharus egeriae. Next base: position 34,132,803 of record JAREYC010000010.1, on the reverse strand, counting down.
TGCATACAACATATACCACAGCAAGAATGTTGAATTGCCAATAGCTTGTGTAAGGTCATTAGAATAACACTTTGTGTCTTTAATCAAGCTCTGAGAATTCATGAGCATCATTAGTCATTGGGCTGATGACTTCATTGAGGTTGATTGGGCTGGGTCTTCATTATTACTCTGTATTATGTTTCATTTTCCAAATCAAAATCCTAAAACAAAATAATTTCTTGATCTTTTAAAAACCTTGATTAAAACACTGTTGTGGGCTGAAATTAAATTCTTGGCATTATCCATTTGACAAAATATCCCTTAAGTTTTGGGAGGCACAGTTTTTTTTTTCCTTCTTAATCGGAAATGGTGGTTTTAGTTAGAATGACGACTTCTTTCCAGACAGGAGAAAAAGCAAGATAAGGAAGACAGAGAATCAAATGTGTTATATTTTCTATAACAGAATTTTAATAAAAATTGCTTCACATTCTAAAAGAGTTATGCCAATGAAAAGAAACAAATCTAAAAAGACTTATGAGAAATAAGTACAAAAATGATCTTTCAATAGCATAAAGTAGAGGTTTTCAAACTCCTTGAAGTCCATCACCCAAACTGCAGTGCGCTGGACTGACCTTCCATTAAGGATTCAAAATGCTTATAGATCCTCCACTTCCAAATCTTGAGCCCACCACACTTCCTCTTACTATTCTGTTCCCTTCTTCATTTTCAAATCCAGAGAATACTGTATGCCAAAGAGGAGCAACTGTGGAAGTAAATCTGCTAACAGAGGTGCACAATCAGATTCCTAAAATCACCATCTCAGTAGACCTCATGGATGGGCCAATTCTGACAATATGCCTGCATTACCACCACTTCACCTCTGCCCTGTTATCACAAATGAAATGAGACAATGTTGTTTTCTAATGTTTTCTTATGCTGAAAACAACAACAAGGGGGAGGGAAACAAGCATAAACCCTTACAAATGAGATCCTAGACATGAATCTCCAACCTTGCATGGCTAGTCTGAACATACCCAGAATACATGCAGCTGTGACTACAAGGTTGCCTACAAACAGAGAAATTTAAGTTTTGATGAATTTTTAAAAAACTCATCACTCTCTAACTGAGGAGCCTACATGTATGTCAGCACATTCAAACTTTATGTGATTATCTACAAACCAGCTCCCAGACTCTACAGTGAGTGGCAGCAGGCTCGCTGGCACTCTCGTTAGGTTCTTGAATTAATAGCTGTGAAAGAGTGTTGGGACCTTCCCAAGTCGTGGTTTCTGCACAGCAGAGCAACACTGAACCAGTGTTTCCAATTTAACACCCTGACATCCTGGGGGCACATTTATTACGAGGGGAAAAAACCATAACACATGTCCAAATATTCATGATTTTGGGCCTTTAGCTTGTTTGTGACCCCCACCAACAGGCGCGACGTATAATTCCATCTGGTCCTGCTTTCTTCACAGACCTCTTCATGCAGATTGTTGTTCTCTCTCTTTCCCCCTCCCTACTCTCTGAAATTCTCATATACTTCTCTGTATTTACCAAGACTTTGATTTTAGTCAGTGCAACTTGCCTAAGTTCATTTCGAGAACGAGCTTGCCATAGTGGAGCGCTCAGCAAAAGAGGGGTATTGCACCACCTGCTTGTTCTGCAGAAACAGCAGTTATCTCTCAACTCTTTAGGATACCTGTTCCACTCCTCTGGGGAATCTCTGATCTGGGTCCACAGGGACATATGAATACAGAACAATATCTGTTGCTCCTGGAACCTGCATGGCTCCTGGAGTCTGAAGCTATATGATCCCCAATGCAAATAGAGGGGTAAGTTCTCTGTAGCCACTTTCATGGTTAGAAAACCAACATCCATGCTTAATTTTAACTAATATTTGTAGAGGTGAGGCATAGTTCCACAGTAAGACCATGGCCTTTCCTAAGATGGGTTTCTGTTGTTACCAAAGTCTGAGAGCAGGCTAACCATTGGGAAGGAAGAGATGATAAAAGTAAAGGTGTCCCCTGCATGCTGTACTGCTAGTCATGACCGACTGTAGGGTGCAGTGCTCATCTAAACCCTCAGAGCTAGCGTTGTCCGAAGACACTTCCATGGCCATGGGGCCGGCATGACTGTATACCAAAGGCGCATGGAACACTGTTTTACCTTCCCACTTAGGTGGTACCTATTTATCTACTTGCATTCCATGCTTTTGAATTGCCAGATTGGCAGGTGCTGGGCTAGGGATGGGAGCTCACTCCGTCTTGTAGGACCTAGGTCTCAAATGATGAACTGCTGGTTAACAGGCACAACATCTTAACCTCTTGTCCCACTGCAGCCTAAGTTGCTATAAACACTTTTAAACATGGCACATCTGCTGCCCAAAAACCTTTCTGTTTTTAAACACAACTATGTGATTCACAGACCACCTTCTCAAGCCCAGCCCTTAGCAGCAAATATGGAAATCAATCACAGGATTGCTTAATTCTTCTCCAAGTGTAGCAATTTGGAAACATTCCCTTGCTTAAGAGCCTGCTCGCTACCGTAGAGCATAGAATCGATTAATCCTGCACTAGGTGTGGCTTTTGCCAGCATTCAAATGACTAATACCCTGTCTAGAAAAATTGTAGAAAGAGTTATCAATCAATTTGACAAGACACCTCAGTTACAAGAAAATTTACTGAAGGGGCACAAATGTTGCCAAACTGAAGGAGAAAAAAAATAGGAGAAAATAATATTAAGCAAATTAGAATGATCACATAGGAAACATAAATTTCCTGCTAAACACACACCTAGGGAAACATCAGCATGGCAAATAATTTTAAAGTGAAAGTTTTCAAAGGTAGATTTTTAGTAGAAAAGGGAGCTTTGGAGAGGGGGAAATGTTGCGTGAAAGCCCTCCCCAGATTTAGGGTCGAATGCTAAGAAATTTAGGCCAGCCTAACTTATCTGGCCTATTTTTCCATAATGGTGTGGGTAGGTTGGTATACAGTAAGCCTGTGCATTGGCTTAACCCTCCCCCACAGAAGTAGGACAGAAGAGTCTCACTGCACTTTTATGGCACCTCCAGGTCAGCACAGGACCTATGCTGGGGCTTAGGCTAGCAGCCTTATTTTCTCTGCTCCTTCTTTGCCACCTGTTTGTTCTCTCTGTGTTCAGAAACTGTGTTCTCCACCATCAGCAGAGTATTATCCCCACGTCTTTCAAAGGCATTAGAGTGAACCTATTAAGGGTGCACTGTCAGCTGTAGCACCCTATCCTCAAAGTGAGTAACTTGTCACCTGAAAGGATTTTTTTCCAGATCGTATTATTGTTTGCCAGCTCCTAATATTAGTTTATTAGGGGCTGGTCTCACATCTAGTTCATACTGGTCTGAATGTTTTGTGGTTGGTGCTTTAAATTAATGGTCACAATGACAGGTGAGTGCAAATAATGGGGAATCATCAGAGGGACTAATATGATGAAGGGAGATTTCATGGAACAACCCCTCAGAGCGCAATCCTAATTTGTGCTGGAATAGGCAGGCTGCCCTATCCTGCGCTGGATACAGCACAAGTACTGGGATTGCTGATGCGCTACCAACAGGGAAGAAGAGGCTTGTCCTTTTCCCCATGGTTAGGCTGCAGCAGCCCCAATGCATCTACTCAGATTTAGGCCACTTCTGGTGGTGGTTGCTTCATGTGGCTGTTCCATGCTGCTCCCCAGTCTTGGATCCAGCATAACTGCCAGTCTTGCCCTGCCTTCTATTCCCTCTCCTGTCTATCCACAGTCCTGCCCTCTGCCCACCATCCCCCTGTCCTGGAACAGGTGTTCAGCAACAACACAGAAGATGCCACTGAATTCAGGATAATGGTCTTGGCAGAGTCTTTGGGCATGTACACCTTTGTTCTGATGTATACTGCTGCTTCTCATGTGGTATCTTCCACTATTTTGGATATTTTATTCCCCAGTTCAAAATATTTTTTGGGAGCATTTATCCTGCACAGAAGTGCTCCATCTCATCAAGAGAATCCACGTGGCATGGAAATCAAGGTTGTGTGTCAGAAAAGGAAGTGGTAGTTCACCACCTAGAGATAGCTTGTTACACAAACTAGACAATGTGCAAACCAATCTAGAGTTTGTATGCTGAAATAAAATTCTATAAACTTTTACACAAGATCCATGTGGGTTAAACCAAGCCATCAAAATTCCATGCATTGATCCTAGCTGTCAGTGAGCTTGTGTTCCAATAAGCACTGCCTCATATAAGAAAGCATCTCGTGCCTTGCGCTAAAGCCTATTACCATATGGATACTGAGTCTAATGAGGCCTATTTTGGATGACCATTTTGGCCTTCAGTTTTCTTATTGTATGGCGGAGTAGTAGTTTACAGCTATTGTGTTCCAGGCCACAAATAACCTCTCCAAAAGTCCAGCTGCAGTCTTAATTTACAAGTGGTACGGCCCAACAAAAATGATGTTTCCTCATCAGCAGAACAAAAATGAAGAGGGAGGAAAACACAGAAATGCCAGTGTCCCCTGACACATGTACCTACTGACATCCTTCAATAAAGCAAAGAGGCTTGAATTTGATTGCAACAGCTGAGACTTACAAAAAGGAAGAAAGAAAAATAAAAAGGCTCGGCCAGGTTTTGAAGGACACCAGCCACTTCCTAAAAGGAAAACAAGAACAGATTTTTAAGGGAATAATGTGATCTTCAATGACATTCTCCAGCACTATATGTTGTAGATCAGTTAAAAGAACTGTTTCAACTGCAATCATTAATAATTCATTAATAATAATGGTTGTGAATCTTCAGTGCACAATGCGTTGCTTTATTAACTCACAATCCTAAAAACTTCTCATAGTTCCCATCAATGGAACATTTGTGGCATAAAGTCAAAAATTCCAAGGGACTGATTCACACAAGTTGGTTCCTTCAGTTTCTTTATTTCTAGTGGTTACATGCAAAACCATCATGCTTATTCAGAAGGTTGGCCACATGAGGGAAATGGTCGCAAGACAACTAGGTTGAATTTACAGCTATTCAGTATCAGTCTGTTCAGTGCCTGAATGGGGGGGGGGGGCTATTTGACATTCTTATCCCTTTGAGTTTCATCATGACAGAAAGGCAGATATACCGTAAGTGCTATGTTGGGACAAACAAAAATCTTTATGGCTGTGGATCTAGAGACAACCAGACAGGCATAGTGGTTCAAACACTGAAAAGTGTAGGGCTGCCACTCAGCCATGGATTTCACTGGGTTTCCCTGAACCAGATCCGCTCAGTCAGCCTAATCTTCCTCAGGTTGTTGTGAGGATAAATGTAGAGAGGAAACGTGATTGCTGCTTTGCGCATCTTAGAAGGAAGAGCAAGATATAAGGTGAGATTTAAAAATAGGGTCAGATCAGGACAACCTAGAGAAGCCTCTCCCAAACTCAGAAAGCTTTACTTTCTGAACAACACTAGAGCATCCACCTGTCGCCACCATGGGTGACCATATGATCATAAGAGCATAACAACACTAGAGCATCTACCTGTCAACATCATGGGTGACCATATGACCATAAGAACATAACAACACCAGAGGATCTACCTGTCAACACTATGGATGACCATATGACCAGAAATTCCTAGATTTGTCTTCATTTTTAGCTTTCTGTCCAGGTATCTACCAAAAGGGCTTCACTGTCCTCCATTTTGAAAACTTTGCGATGGTACGCAGCACCCCATCATATCATAAGTCATTGGATTTGTATTGAAGAGCAAAATCAAAAGCAAAAATTGGTTTTGAAATATCTACTTCCTATCAAAAGATATGGCAAAAACACTACAAAAAATGCATTGAGCTCTATGGGAAAGTGAAATTGTCCCATATAGCACTTTACTCATGAGTAGGCGAACATGTCAGTTTTCTGGAAAGGCCAGGCTGAGAGGAATCAAAGAACACCAGAATGGTCCTGATCCAGTGAATGCAGCCTCCAAAATCACCCTAGAAAGAAGCTCTTGATAATTGCACTGTTCTCAGGGGGAACTGAAAAGCTGCCATTTTAGGCCTTTACTTGTGTGTAGGCAAACTTGCCTTGGATAATTGGAAAGAGCAGGATGAGAGGAATCTGGACCTGATCCAATGAATGCCGCCCCTACCATGCATCCTGCAAGGAAACCCCTCTTCCAAGCTCTACTGCATTAAACCCATTTGAAAGTGAAATTGCACAGCTGCTTTTACCCAGGAGTAAGCAAACATGCCTTGGCTGCTGAGGAAGATCAGTCCAGGAAAGAGCAAGGCTTCCAGAATGATCCTAATCCTGTGCACCTAGAGCTCAGCAAAAGCTCCACAAGGGAGCCTCTTCCCAGGGGGATAAGGTGAATATAAACATATTTTTGGTATTGGAAATCCAGATGAAGACCAAACTCCTCTTCCTTCTTCTCTCCACCATATCCTAATTTCATTTCCTCTTTTCAAATGTAGTTTCAATGCTGGTGGGTGGGTGAGTTTAAGGTTCTTTTTTAAAATATCAGTTTATCCCCCCAAAAAACATGCTGTATTTAAAACTGATTCAATACCAAATCATACTGTACTGGTTTAAATCTAAGAATTTACACTGAACTGGGCACTGAGTAATAAGACTAAAAATGTAAAACTCTGACTAAACTGTGACTAAAATTCAGTAGCGTATGAGGCCAAGAAATAGCAGCAATTAGGCCAGTGGTAGTGAACTTGTGGCACATGTGCTGGGGGGCATTCAAAGCCCTGCCAACCAGCATGTGGCTATAGTGTTGCCACACATTCCCAGTCTGAATGCACTGCCCCCTCAGTTCAGCTGAGCTCTGAAAAGGAGCAGCTACTCCTCTTTGGAGCTGAGCCAAACTGAGGGGGCAAGTGCCTACTGCACATGCCCAGAGCTCTGAGCATGTGCATGGACACCGGGTGCACTTGGCCCATTGTACATGCCTGGAGTTCTGGATATGCGCAGTAGACACTTGCACATGCGCTGGACACTGGTGCTATCAGTTGGCAAAAAGGTTCACCCCAATCCCAAAAATATAAGAATCAGCCCTTCCACTTTAGTGGTTCAACAGATGACCTATTTGCTGATCATCATAGAAGAAGGGCAAAATCCAGAGTAACTATGGGGAGTCCTTGCTCCAGTGTAAGAACAACTTACTCTGGATTCCAATATGAATTTCCCATAGGTTTTCACTAGGTACAGTAACTGCCGGCGCACGTAAAGTCTGTTATGTGCTCCCATAGTTACTCTGGATTTAGGGGGAAGTCTGTGTCATGTAACAAACTGAATCTAGGTAAACTCGAAATCACCATGACTCATCATAAAACTCTTGCTCATTTTGTGAAGGCATGTGCCTTACTCTTCCTATGTCCACTCCCAAAGAATGACATCAACATGAGCATTGCTGACCAATCCCACACATGTTTAACTTACTGTGACAGATAAAACTTTGTGCCATATGGTGTGATTAGAGAGATTCTTTCCTTCTTTTTTTCCTCCTTTTTCTAAACAGCTGGGCTAGTAACTACAAGGAAAAGACAGTTAGCAGCTGCATGCTGCTGTCATTACTTTGATGCTGCTTAAAGGAATCTAAACCTTCCACAGGTATGCACCTGAGATTAGAGGCAAAGAATGTTCCTCTCTAAATATGAGAGAAAACAGCTATGGGAGCTATAATTATGTTTTACAGGTGTCATCAGAACAATGCTTCCAACTTTTACCCACAATAAACGCATTCCTGTGCTATTTTGTGACCAAAATTTTCAAAGGCCTTCTGGGAAAAAGATATTATCGTACAAAGGAAATGGCACTAAATAAGCATGAAAAGGGTTTTTTTTGTCACTGAGCTCCTCACTTCATTCTCTTTCATATACTGTTCACTGGTGAATTTCTATGATCATCTAGGAGGACCTGCAAATAAGGTATGAGTGCTTTCACCAGGTTTACTCATTCCATTGCATTTTACTCGAAGGTTTTAGAGTGAGCTTTCCTGGGCTCAAAAGACAATTGCTCAAGCTTTCTTAGCTTTGATGAAAGTAAATAAAAGTAGAGAAAAGGGAGAAAATGGTCCAAGTTGACACCACTGGGATAGAGGATACTTTTTGCATCCTTCAAGCACTTTAACAAGCCATAGCATTGGCATCCATCAGACTCAAAAGACTATAGTATCGTGCTCGACGCTGTATGTGAAGCATGAAGGCCTGGGTAGATTAATATGGAGGATAGGCTGTTACCCAAGCAGCAAATCCCCCCTCTCCATGCAACTGAAATAGTCCAATGGAAAGGCAGATCCAATACGATTGGTTCCAGCTGCGTCACAGAGCTGGGCTAAGGACAGGAGCTCACCCTGTCTTGTGGGGACCTGGGTCTCAAACCCTGGCCTGTTGGTTAACAGGCATAGTGTCTTAATCACTTGTGCCACCCACAGCCAGCAAGCCAAATATATTTCTATATAGGCACCAGCTTGCTACACAGAATGAATTCCAGCACTGCAACTATGAAAATAGGTTGGAACGAGATGCTATTACACAGAAATGAAAGGTACCTCTGTTCCCAGTTGCTGAAGTGTGTGAAATTTAAATTCCTTATGTGATTGGGGTGACTTCTGGAACTGTCATTAAATCTGTCCCAAACTGCCTGTCCCAAACTGTCACACTCCTACTCTGTTTCAAAAAGGAACAGTAAATTCATTGAATGTCACAGCTCTTTTACTTGCAAGGAAGCAAGCATGAGTGAAGAAATAAGATGAGCAAGGTTACCCCGGCCTATGGATTTGAATCAAAAGCTAAACAATGGGCATCAAATGCTATTTATAGGTTAATAGCATACAGAAAACTTCAAGGGAAATGTTAGGTGAACATTTTGGATGGAGATAGTTACAACATATGGGTATGGATGGATGGAATGCTGTGCATTTTCGTAAAAGAAGAACTTGGCTGCAACCAACAAGGCAACGAGACCAAGAAACTGCATTCAACTCTCTATGATCAGGTGTTACTTTGATATCTCAGCAGGATATATAAGGGATTTCCTTTAATTTATTGTGGCAATCCAACAAGCATCTCCTAACAACCTCCTCTTTCACAGTAGATGCCACACTTTTTAAAGCTTAGCAGAACCAAATGCTATAAATTAATTCATTTTACGCCAGATTCTTTTCGTTTAAAATCAAAGCATTTCATATTTATTCTCACTGCAGTAATCGTTGGTCTCTGTTTGGATTCACTCCTATGGACCTTCCGCTGAACAGAATCAGCAACAATGAAAACATAAGGTTTTGAAACTCTGCCTTCTGCAAATGCCAAAATTTACTCTACAATTTAAGTAAGCCCCTCTGCTACTTAACGTCTGTTATTTTCTTTGGCCAAAGAACCCTTTCAAATTCTGATGAGCTGTGAAAACCCAGTCGATGAACAAGTTTGATTATTTTTTTTCAAAAACTTGCTATATTTGAAAGCTTCCATAGACTTGGCAAAACCTGGTTTAAGTCAATTCTTTAAATAAGACAGGGAGAGAGACTGGATAGAAATAAAACATTAAGGCTGCAAGACACAGTATAAAAAATGCTTAATCAGTTGGAAGCACTCCAGTAGAAGCTGTAGGTACGTAATACCAGTCATCATTTGAACAAGGGACGGGCCATGTCAAGGGTGAAAATTATGTGGGAACCACAATAAGGCATAGTCAATAGAAGAGGACCCACTCACCCAGCCTCTAATTGCACAGCGTGAGTGTACAGCATGCTTGGCCACTTGCTGCTTAATACAGCTGGCAGAGACACTGCAAATGATGCCCTCCCTTAAGTATGAATAATTACACACTGCCATACTCCTTTCTGCTCTTAGTCTGGTCAATCATGGCTTCTTTTACCAAAATATACTTAATCAAGGTAAAATGAACACAAAAAATTGAACACTTTCCTGTGGACAAAAATGGGCCAAGACTTGGTCAACAGAATTAAGCAGTGGGGGAAAAAAAGAAAGGGCACTTTCCCACTTACCCACTCAATGCCAGAACATTCAGGAGACAAAATAGCACAAAACCAATTTCTGGCAGTGTCCCGGGTCAGTGCAGGACTGAATTCAGCTGAATTTTTATTTTCTTTTGTTTTAAACTGCTAAACTGTTCACCATTATATAAAGTCCATAAAACAGCAGGTTAGCATACATGCATATTCACTTCAATGGAATGGAATGATGATGGAGGCATCCATTAGCTAATGGTTGTCCCCAGTCTAGTAATTAGAGATATTCTGTTTTTATAGCCTTAGAACTATGTGTCTGTTCAATACGAGTGAGCCTGGAATGGGGCAGTCACTATTTAGAGAAGTTCCCCACCACCACACTGAAATTCTTGTAAGCACACTGGAATTCTTAAATTAGGACTTGACTGGAGGGACAGCGTCTGGAAGCCAATAAGGTAGTTTTTGATGTGCGGAAAATTGGACCAATGGGTATCACAATTCTCAATCTAATACAGTAGTCACCTTCCTAATACAAAGTAACTGAAATTGAAAAGGCCTACAAAATGATATTTGCCATGTCTCATTCATGTATGCATTGGCATCCATCAGTCTTGAAAGACTATGGTATTGTGCTTGACACTGTAGCCTGGGTAGACTGATATGGAGGAGAGGCTGTTACCCAAGCAGCAAATCCCCTCTCTCCATGCCACTGAAATAGTCCGATGGAATGGCAGAAGCCGATAAAATTGGTTCCAGTTGCATCACAGAGCTGCGCTAAGGACAGGAGCTCACCCTATCTTGTGGGGACCCAGGTTGCGAACCCTGGCCTGCTGGTTAACAGGCACAGTGTCTTAACCACTTGCATCACCCACATGCACCTCATTATTAATGCATAAATTGGCTGAAGAAGTCCACTTGAAGTAGTTGTTTTCCCTGTATGGTTTTACATCACTTACCCTGCAATCCAGAGTAACTACGGGAGCACGTAAGAGACATTACGTGCACCCGTAGTTACTGCATCACCTAGTGAAAACCTATGGGAAATACATATTGCAATCCAGAGTAAACTGTTCTTACACCGGAGCAAGGACTCCCCGTAGTTACTCTGGATTGTGCCCTTACTGTCATATGTAATGCAAACATGTTAAATCAATATACAGACAGCTTTGTCTGGCATTGTATTTGGAAGACTTTGGAGGTAAGAACTCACAATAAAAGAGACTTTTTGACAGGGATGTAACATACACATGTAACATTTAAAAAACCCTGAAATTAGAAACATATTACAGGTTTCCTCATTTTGAAAAAAAATGTTAAGGGAAGATGAACATGTTTCTGTAAAGGTGCAATTCTAACCAATTTGTGTCTTACAACACTTTTGGGACACCACCAGGCCACCATGGGACTTGTGCTGAAACTTATGCTGGCCTAACTGTGAGTTAGGATTGTGGTCTAAGGTTGCAAATCCTAACCACACTTTCCTGGGAATAAGTACCATTGAACACAATGGGATATACTTCTGAGGAGACATGCTTAGGATTCCTATGTATGTCAACCGAAATTTCTTCCTGTTCTGAGTAGTTGATGGTTCTGAGCAACATATCAATGGTCACAGATGTATCAAGACACATTGGCCACACCACTTTAACTTTCAAAATGTCTTCAAACACAATCTCTTCTTGTCTGAGATTTACCTTTGTGGAATAATACGGTGAATAAGTGCATCAATTGTTGTTGCTTCTTCAAAATTATTTGATTGCTAACATAAGAAATATTGTGACATGCAGTTGATGACAAATGAAATGTAATATCAAAAAACCAAATATCAAATATCTAATGTCAAATATCTTGGATTTCACCAAGAAAGTGGAAGTCGCAGTGGTTAAGAGTACGAGTCAAGAAAATCCCTGATTCAAATATGTCTTCAACACAAGCTCACTGGATATTCTTACAGCGCAATCCTAACCATGTCTACTCAGAAGTAAGCCCCATTGTGTTCAATGGGTCTTACTCCCAGGAAAGTGTGTTTAGGATTGCAGCCTTCATCGCTAAGCCTCAGTTGGTCCCATTTGTAATTAGGGGATGAAAAAGGCCTACTTCACATGACTTTTCTAAAGATGGTTGCAATAACATATATGAAATTTGTTCAATGTCAGAAATGCATTCTACAAATGGCAAGTATTTATTATGATAATTCAAAAAAGATGATTTGACTGGAATACAAAATTATCTTTAGGGCTTTTTCAAGTAAACCATGTAGCAATGGTGAGGAAAACAGACCGTACCTTTGCTGATTTAAAAAAAATCAAAATGCAGAGCTAAGCACGAACATATTATAGTTATTTTTATAATGCATTCTACAGTAGGTATCTGATTCACAGTTGCTATATATAGAACTATCATATGGTGACAGTGAAATATTTTTGGTAATGTCGTCAAATAACTAGTAATGAAAATTTAAATAGGAATCTTATACTTGCATTTCCTGTCTATTAGTAGCACTGCTGGGCCGACATTCAGTAATTATACTGATGTTCACAAAATTATCCCTGATGCAACCCAAAATGATATCTCTACAAGGCAGCTTTTTAGGTGGGATTTGTAACCCCTGAACCTCACAAAATAGTCTTCAGGGTGGTAAAAATCAATGTTCATTTTTTTTCAAGTTATACAACTTCCTTTTTTTCTTTTCTTTTTTGAACAAACTGTGCTTCCATGAAAATTGAGCCTCTTCCTGCTCGTAAAAATTTGGAACAGTTTCATCTTTTCTGTCTTCAAAGAACATTTTACATACTGACTTCCATGTTGATGAACCTGTTACCATTTTATGCGGTGCACCCTGTACTTTGCAGAATATTTCCAAAACATGTTTTCAGCCTTCATACTTTGTTCATGTGGCATGTTTGTCAGGACGTCTGGGCTTTCTCTATTGCCCCTCAACAACCGAGACAAGTATCCTTAAATATATGCCATACACTCTTGATCTCTAATGGTTGGCAACCAGGGCGCAATCCAGAGTAACTACGGGGAGTCCTTGCTCCAGTGTAAGAACAATTTACTCTGGACTGCAATATGAATTTCTCATAGGTTTTCACGAGGTGGTGCTGTAACTGCATAGATATAAATGTCCCTTTCATGCTCCTGTAGTTACTCTGGATTGTAGGGACAGTCTTTTAATAATGTTTGTCTGCCAACAAATAATCTTCTTATTGAAGAACACATAGTAATCTTCTGATGAACACCAAACTTCCTTGGTACTCAGTCTGAACAGTACTCAGTCTGAACAGACACCCAGATATATCTCCATTGTGTCTCATTCCACTATTGTCACTGCCACTCATTCTGTTTTTGCCTAAATCTGATACTATTAAGAGAGCATGTTTGAAACTTCCTCACAGATTACATGCCACCCTTATTCAATCTTGTATTTGTGATTTGCAGGAGACTTTTTTCTCTTGCCAGATTGTTATAAAAATAGCACCAACACAAATGCTTCCCATTCCCCAAAACTAGGCTGCTGAAAGGAAGAAAGCTTGCGGGAAAAGTCAGTGGGGATGCAGTAACATGAAAGCATTGGGAGTATATATTCAGAGGGATCCTGCACATGTCTGTCCTCTCACCCCACTCCTGAGTAGGGCTGCCATCTCTAATCTTGAACATATTCCTGGTGATTTCCCCTCCCTCCCAAACATGATGAAATTCAGGTCCAACCTTGTTAAACATGGATTTTTTTTAATACATGGATTTGACTCAACACAAATGACTGCTGCAAATCACAGTTTAAAAAACTGCTTTTCTACTGAACTGTAGAGAGGTAATCCTGCAAGCAGTCACTCCATTTTTCAGTCCCAGAATCAAACCCTGCAGATATTGAGGCACTATCTTATTCCATGTTTTCTGTATACACAGACTTTTTATCCACAGGTGGTTCTGGAAAGGAACCCTAGTGGATAACAAGGGACACATGTATTGGATATTCTTGGAGGCTTTATTAAAAATCTACCAGATTGCTTTCAGTAGTTATTTTGAGATGAAGGCTGCAATCCTAAACACACTTTCTAGGAAGGAAGACCCACTGCACACAATGGGGCTTACTTTTGAGTAGACATGGTTAGGATAGTGCTCAAATGCTGAATCCTGGAGAATCATTTAGCGTTGGCAACCCCATTCTGGAGCTATAAACTTTGACTCTAGCTCTGGTTCTAGGATAAAACAGAAATCCCTAAAGTCTGCCTGCCCCACTACTCCCCCAACAGTAGGAAATGGTTTTTGCTATCCTGCCTGCTTGTGAAAGTCCCAGGAACTTTTGGTTCATTGCTATTGAAAACACAGTACTGGGCTATTGGAACCTTTGATCTAAGCCCCCAAGGTAACTTCTTAAGGGAGCAATCCAGAGCAAGTTCAACCTGCTCTGCCCTAACTGCTCTCTCCTAACTATTCTGTATCCAGAGCAGAAAGATATGCTGCATCCAGAGAGTCAGGAAGCCTGGGTTGCCCTAACTGCTCCAGAGCATGCAAAGTCAGTGACAGCTGGGGAGGGCTTGCTCCTGAGTAGACCCCCCTCAGATCACACTGAAGAAGGAACAGCTGTGGTGCCTACATTATAAGGAAGTCCAGCAGTTCCTGACAACCAGTTCCAGTTGCAGTTCTTCTAGTGCAAGATGGATGCTTGGAGTGGCCTGCTGTATCCTGAGGTTTGTGGGCTGCCGTAGTTGTTCCATATCCTGAGGTTGAGAGGAAGGGATTGCAGCTAGGCTGGCCAAGAACTCAGATTTTTGGTCAGCACTACCATTCTTACTCAGGCCTTATCATGGACCCCTATGGGTCTACTCATTACTATACCTGCTCCTGAGGTGGTATATCTCTGAGGAACTGGAAGAGGGCATTTCTGCCTTGAAACAGGCTTTGGATACAGAGTAACTGCTCTGCCCTAGGCAATGCTACACATGCCCTCAACTTGCCTCTCCTGAGCTGCTTAGGCTGCCCCGGTTAGGGCAGAGCAGGTCCACCTCTCTTAGGGCACCCTATGTTGCCTTGCTCTACCCTAAGCCTCTTCCAGAGTAACTGGGCTGGAGCATCTTGCAGTTGCTCCACCCTAGTGATAGATAGGGCACCCTAAGGCCTCTTATGTCCAAGGAATAGTTGCTCTGGATTGGGCTGCAAGTCTACATGCAATGTTGCTGCACTATGTAAGCATAACTTTCTGAAACTTTGCCAGGTATAGGCTTCCCCTCCCAGCAACTTTATTATTAGGTTCTTCCCCAAATGCCTTGCTGTATATGGATTTAACTCAACATACAACTCCAGCTTCTGTAAATCTCTTGCAAATATAGAGTAGCATGTATGTTGTTCCATATCAAGGACTGAAAAACTGCATATGGTGCTCAGTTGTAACGGCTGAGCTTTAAAAGAAGTGCAGCTTTGCTTCTCACTCAACTTGACACCAAATGTGACCAGCAAAAAACACCCAACAGAGAATTTAAAAGAACTATCCTACAATTAATACATATTTTCAATTCCAAAAATTGTTTGTCATCTCCTCTAGAGGATATTTTGCCAATCGAAGCAACCCAGGGATCACTGTTTGCTGCTTTTAAAATTTAACACTCTTAATTATTTCCTGGCATAAAAGTGTCTCTCTCTGGGAAGAAAAAAAGAAGGAAAAGGGGGAAAGGAGGATTCTCCATCTCATAGAAAATAAGTGTACTATTTCAGTCTGAACTGCATGTCACAGCTTCATTTAATAAAGGAAGCACAGAGGGTCTAATTTAGTTTTATTTTTTTAAAAAAATCTTTCCTATGGGTAGATTTGTAAAAGATATAAAGGGCTGTGAAGCATCCTAATACCCACATGCCTCATTCTCATAGTTATTTTGTACTAATCTAGGGCAGCAAACTATTTCCTTTATAATGCTTGTAAGCAAATGATACAGGTAGGAAGGACCACGATGAAAGCCTTTCTTTACAGAATGTGGGCCTGTTAAAAGAGATTGTTTGCTATTTCTTTAACAGTCACCTGCCAAACCACAGAGCACAATAAACTTAAAGGACCGTGAAAATAAGAAATATCTTTATTTTGTTCACAAGGCTTTGCCCCAGCTGGAATTATGATGTAGGCCAGGAGATCAGAAGTCAATGAATCAAGCCAGAAGAACATGTTGAAATGGAGCCCATAATGCCAGAAAAATTTCCAGTCTGGAGAACTGAAGTCCAATTTTACTTCCCTTTAAATCATGTGCATGCTGAATTTGCAGCAAGGTTCACAAAAACAGAAGATGAGCCTTACTACTTCAAACTGACAGTTCATCAAGTTTGCCACTGGTGTCTGGTCAACTGATTCCAAGGTCACAAACAGATTGTGGGCAAAATCCAGAGTAACTACGGGGAGTCCTTGCTTGGGTAAACTTACTCTGGATTTCAATATGAATTTCCCATAGGTTTTCACTAGGCGGTGTAGTAACTATGGGTGCACGTAAAGTCTCTTATGTGCTCCAGTAGTTACTCTGGGTCTGGGGGTATGTCATGAGCTGAGTTGCTAGATCATTGTCTTCCAAAAACGTGTGATCTCTGGGATGGGGTCTGAAGATGTTACAAGACAGCCAAACCCAGAAAAGGTGGGAAGTAATGGGACCCTAGTAGCATTCCAGAAATGGAATAAGGTTGCTTCCAATCCTTCTAGAAATCAACAATTTTAATCCAAAAGGTAGATTTCTTGTTGTTTATAGTTTGCTCAAATAAAGGTCTAATCCAATCCAGCACAGATGAAGCTGTGCCAACTGTATATTTGTGATGATGGGCCAGTCACAGAAGATTCCTCAAGTTAAAGGAAAATTTGTTCCCTTACCTCAAGGTAGCAGTATGGCTGCATCAACACTGGATAGGATTAGGCCCTAAAAGTCACAAGGAATATCTCTTCTCTGAAAGCAAAAGATCAATAAATGAACGCCCAAATTACACTGAAGCCAAACTTGCTTGCAGAACTGTTGGGGTCATTGCTCCAGAGTTTTGGAACTCCCTTCCTCGGGCTGTTTATCTCCCTTTTTAATGACATTCTGGAAGGAAATAAAAACAATTTTGTTCTGGTGGGCTTTGGGGAACACAATTCCTTCTGTGTTGTCTTTTGCTCTTTGTTGTTTTATTCAACTGTTTCATATTTTGTGGGTTTTATTTAGTCTTTCTTAAGGTTTTGATGTTGATATTTTAATTATTAGTACATTGCTTGGGGATTCTGAATTGAAAAGCATGTTGTAAACACAGTGAGTTAGGAAGCAAGTAAGGTATGAAGGTGAAAGCACTTTCTCAGTTTTTGACCCCAGCAACTGTTGATTATCCAGCTGTCTGATCATACAACTGTATTGCTACACACGTCACTGCAGAATCTCTCAAAGTGGGCTTTCAGCAGAAGTCTATGAATGTCTGAGAAGTAAGCCTACTGGGTTCAGTGGTGGCTCTACACTCATGTGAATGTACATAACACCTTAGTGTGGTGGGTCAAGTCCAAACTAGGTAACGTACTGGATGAGTTACTGCAATCTATGCACTTGATTGTCTAACTATACCTAAACCGGGTATCCAAAATCCTTGGGAACAACTTGACATATGGATAAACAAATCAGTCCATAACATCTACCTGACTGTGAAAATAAAACAACAACAAACAGACCACAAACAAAGGCATGGCAAGATAGCAACAATGATATACCCAATAAAACTGTAGTAAAAAAAAAAGAAATACAAGTCAAAATCATCAATATAGCAATAGCAGGTGATAGCAGAGAAGAAAAGAAAGAACTGGGGAAAAATAACAAAATATAAAGTTTTGCAAATAGAAATTGAAAGACTGTGGCAGCTCAACCAACTTGAAGACCATTGTGGCCGCAGAAATTATCAGTCACCAACTATAGAAAGCAGTTTTACTGGGAACAGCTTACAGCTTGCAATGATATTTATAACAGCAAAATAGGATAAAAACAGGGCATCCCAAGTCCTTAGGAAGGACTAGATGTCTGGAGAAAACAAACCAGTCAATAACATCTATCTGACTAGATGAAAACTCATAACAATAAAAGCAAGGCCATCTGAGTCTTCATTTCAGAGTTTAAAGAGGACAGGCAAAAGGAACAGGCCAGCTGGAAAGAAAAAGTGAGATGTGGCTTCAAAGCAAGATTCCCTCCAAACACCTAGAAATGTTGACATTCTCTTTCCTCTAACGGTAATGACTTTTTTAGCTTCTTAGCCAACTTCCCACTCCTCCCTTCCCAGCCCCCTGTTGCTGCGTGCCATCCCAAAGCTCTAGTATAAAGTTTGGCTTTTGCAGCATGAAGCAGCTGGGCAAAGCTACCAGGGAATGATAATGACCTCAGAAATCTGCTGTTAGCTCGACTACAATAGGGTGCTCAGTCTAGTGGAAAATTGTGTTCATCAGCTAACTCTGCTCAGTTACTAATTGACATTGCCAAATATTTTAAGAACAATTGGAATGCACAAGCAAAAAAAATGAAGATCTTAATCCTCAGCCTTAAATTTTTTGCCTGTTTTTGTTCACATCAAGCGTTTGATTATTATCACCGTGAAAGAAAGAAAAAACAGAAAGAAGCATCATATCATTCTCTGTCCTGCGTCTTTGCAATGCTGTCCAGTACAAAAGCTTTTTTATATGCTCTGTCAATGGGCATAAATATAGGCTCAAATGCATTGTTTAAGGAGGAGTTCTCTGCCATAGAAAAATCAGAGATACTGAAAGGATTCCAAACCAGCTGATCAAACAGTTTGTGCCAAAGTCAACATGAAGTACGGTGGACAAGAATACATTATTACAGTTAACAGTATTTTATTTTTCTTCCTTCTGTCCTTAAAAAAAAGGAAAGGGAAAAAAATCTCTGCGCTTTTCCATTGATCATGAAACTTGGCCTACTTTATTTAATGAACTGGAGGGTCAGTGCATTCAATTACCCCTTTCATACTATCAAGACTTCAATTATCTCCACACCAAAATTATAGGCAAATGCGGAAGGTACTACCACACTAGCGAAAACGAACAGTATCATTTCTTACTACATTAAGTTTTAATTATTCGATGCACTAATTCTTAAGCAAAATCTGCCCCAATCTGTTTTGTACAGAGTCCCAAAAGTCAATACAGGCATCAGCAGTGCAAGCCTATGTATGTCTACTCAGAAACAAGTCATTGGGATTTACGCTGAAGTAAATGTGTACATTTGCAAAGCAGACACTGCAGTCTCATTCACCTGATTTTGGGGTGCACCTCTTATAATGTCTTATATCAGATTTCACAAATGACTCTTGTTTTGATTGGATAATAGAAGGAGTAGTCAGTAAGATAATAAATGATCAAAATTTCCTTGAGTTGATACAGTTAGTACAACATGTTGTTGGATTAGTACAACATGAATGCTGGTAATATTTGACAATCACAGCTCTCCATCTGAAAACTGTGACCAGGATCTATCTAAAGTTAACAACTTCTTACATCTCAGTGATCGATAAAAAAGACTTATGCTGCAATCCTAAAGCCACTTTCTTGGGAGTAAGTCCCATTGAACACCTTGGGGCTTACATTTGAGTAGACAAGGTTAGGATTGTGCTCATCACCTACAAACCAGAGTAACTACAGGAGCACATAAGAGACATTACGTGCACCCGTAGTTACTGCACCACCTAGTGAAAACCTATGGGAAATTCATATTGCAAACCAGAGCAAGTTCTTCTTACACTGGAGCAAGGACTCCCCGTAGTTACTCTGGATTTTGCCCGTAAGTACAATATCTACTAAAATTAATGCGAGTTATTCAGTGGTATTTGCACCTCCTCTATAAAGCAGGCTTCCATCCGTCTTGGAAGACTATGGTATCGTGCTCGGCGCTGCATATGCTGCATGCGAAGCACGAAAGCCTGGGTTGGATTGTTATGGAGGATAGGCTGTTACCCAAGCAGCAAATCCCCCCTCTCCACGCCACAGAATTAGTCCAATGGAAAGGCAGATTGGATCCAGCTGACGTCGCAGAGCTGGGCTAAGGACAGGAGCTCAACCTGTCTTGTGGGGCCGACCTGGGTATCGAACCCTGGCCTGCTGGTTAACAGGCACTGTGTCTTAGCCACTTGCGCCCAACCAGTTGTTAATGAGAAATAGGACATATAAAGTTTAAAAATAGCCATTTAAAAGTGGCTGTCAGATGGGCATAGAACCAGCTGTTAATTTCTTTGAATCCCATCACTGGAGTTATTCCTAAGTAACGAGGTTATCAACAGAGGGAAGGTATAGCTCATCTGTGGCCATCACCGTTTATCGGTTTCCCATTGTATTGTAAGCAGACTCAAGAATTTTATATCAAGATTACAGTTACAATCTCAAGAATTTTAAAACAACAACAAAAAGCCAGGGAAGTGATCTTTCTGACCAGTTTTGTTCACTTTCTGTTCGAAAATATGACCTCTCCATTTGTCAAAAGGTTCAAGTTTTAGCAGTTGATCTTCAGCTTAGTTCTCAGCAGTTTGGAGAGCCAAAGAACAAACACATTTTCTGGTTCACTGGAGTCGTTTTCACATGTTCACTGATTCAAACATTCTTTTACTCACATAACAAACAGCTGCATACCACATTAGCCCAGCCAGTGACAATCACACATCTCTGCAATAACTGTTTGATTGCAAACTTGACCCTGTCTTCTTCTCAGTCTGAACTAGACATTAAAAAAGAAAAGGGGAAAAAAACAGCCATTCCATTTCCAATCCTCCTTTGCAAAGAATTACATCAGATAACAAAGACTTTGCTGCCACTCATTGTAAGCCTTCTTCTGGAGATCTGTTCTAAGAGGCACTGTGTATAAAGCTTTTTTATTATGAATTCAGAACTACTATCATGTTAAGAGCAGCAATTTATTAAAAAGAAATTCATTGGTTAAGATCTAAAAAAAAGTTTCTCAGGCCCTAGTGACCCAGTTTGCAACAAAAAAAGGAATCAAGTGATGCAAATTAAGCTCTGAGACATTGTTATACTGGCTTAGAACTTGGTTAAACAGTGTTTTGTTGTAATTTCTTTATGGCTGTCTCAGTGACTAAATTCTCCTTTAACTTTAGGAATTACAGACCTCCTTTGTATCCCACAGGTTTATCTTACACAAGTTGCAATAATTATACAATGATTGAAATCAATTGCTTTGAGCACTTTAAGTGAGCAAAGGAGTATTACAGGTTGTTGTCCCCTCCCCCACTCCAATTAAATTAATAGAATATTATTTTAGTGGGTAAAAAAAGTTAGTGTTCTGGTATTTGACATTTTGCATCATATGATGCCTCATCATATAAAAGTTAAATTTCCATTCTGAGGGAACAAAGAAAACAATTAGAAATGATTCAACCAACCTGTGTGATTGAAAAACTGGATTCAGTACATAAATTTACAAGTTTGGGTTAAATGCTACTGCATTTATTGAGCTTCCATTTTTATAAACAGCAACTAAACTGGCTGAACTGCCGGGAAGCAGCTGACACTCTGGAAGTGAGAATAACAGTATGCAAAATATTGCAATATTTTCTGAGTTCAGGAAAAATGAAAGGTTAATGGATCATTTTCAGTTATGGCAAGGGCTAACAAGCTTATGGTACAATCCTAATCATGACTACTCAGAAGTAAATCCTGTAGTATTCTATGGACATACTCCCAGGAAAGTGTGTTTAGGATTGCACCCTTTGACTCTAAAGCTTTGGCTCACTGGATAAATGTTCTGTTTCTCTCTTCCTGGGGTCAAAACAAGGCTCTATATTTTATACTGTAAGGATCCTAACCCATTCCAGATTTCTCCAGTGAGCCACACACTGGGGCTGCAATCCCAACTCCCCATTAGACTGGCATAAGTCCCGTGCTAATCTATGATTTCAGAAAAAGTGCCATAAGGCATTTCTGCGTCATTCCTGTGAGAGTTAGGCCAGTACACAGAAATGTGCTGACTACCCCACACCACGAATGGAATGGGGAATAGGTGAGTTGGTCCAGCCTAAATTGGTTAGGGTTTCACCCTGAGTAAAAGAATAGTTCACTCGGATGAGCCTCATTCTGTCATCCCATTTTTATGCCTCTGTTGTTGGGTAGGTGGGGCATACTATCAAGATGAAATACATTTCTCATGCAACTCCGTGGATGCACCACTCACCGAACTAGCCAGTGTGTGATATTTTATTCCATATAGATATCCTGTTTCTAATGCAAATTATTTTACTGGTAATGCTGATTGTTAGAACTGGATGTTCTGCTGGTTTATAACAATCAAAGAGCAACAGCTATAAAATCACTGTCTGTCCAATCTATGCAGCACAGGTGTAATGGGTCTTCAAGATCTGTACTGCATCCAGCATTGCAACTAAGCAGGTTGGAGGCCTCGCTAGGGAAAGGGAACATTTAATCCTTGACCTTGTGTCCCAGTCTGCTCTATGGGGCAACTTGGATCTGCACTAGCTTTTTAGCCTGGTTTAGGATCCAACAGAGGGATGCTCCCTCCTGTTCCTAACCTGACCCCACTCCTGCCCCCACTCCATCCTTCCCTAACCAGAAAAACCCATTCTCTGCCTCCACACCACCCTCCTGCTACTCACCCCTTGCCCCTGTGCTGCCTTGTACAAACCTTACGTTTGTCAGAAGTTGCTGGGAGGAATGCAGTTCCACTTACTTGTTGGGTTAGAACAAGTTTTATGGTAAACACCCAGTTCCATCACTCACAGCCCATAGAACTGGACTCTGAAATAGTAGTCTAAAGTATTCAGGGATTTTGAGATTTAACCACCAGCAATGTAACAATGATCATTAGACAGATGCTAATGGTCTAACACCGAGGAGTATGATTGTGGGAACAGATCAAGCTAATAAAGAGGATTCTAACTTGAATTCCTGAACAAGTTGTCAAAAGCATCTACCCTGTGGTATTCACAAGACAGGAACATTCAGAAATACCTTTAAAAAAATACCTGAAATTATTTTGGGTTTTCTTTCAGATGCTTATTCTATAGGGCTTATTACAAGTATGTTTCTCACATGGCCACCTTTGTGGGAATCAATCCTGGTGCAAAAGGGGGGGGAAGCACTAGCACATCTTCCATTTTTGGCAAAATGTTTAAAACGTTGACAAGTGCAACTTCTGTGGAGAAGGAAATCTTTATGTTGTCATATTGGATTAAAACTATTCAAACAACCACATGGTATAAAATGAGCCTGTGCTTGTTTCCCTTCATTCCTGCACAGGCTTTTTGACTGTGTTTCACCACCAATAAATTGTAAATGAGGCCACAGTTCTAAGAGTAGCCAGGGTGTTTCATGGGTATTTAAACAACAGCATTAAGCGCTATAGGAATCTGTGGAATGCAGAGGGCAGATTTACGTCCCTTCTGAGTTTCTGTACTGGTTTGTAACAAGCCACCCTCAAACCACCACCTTCTTTTGTATTTGGCCTTAGAAATGGAGAATACTGGAGCATGACAAGAACAACAAAAATCAACTGGCATCTACTTCATAGCTGTAACAGTGTATTGCCTCTAATACTATAATATTTATTGAAACGAAGGGAGGGGTGAGTCTAAAAGAATTACCTTCCACAGCCAGCTGCCAGATCTTTAACAGTAGGCAATGTAATGCCTTAAGGTCTCTCAAACTGTCTTTCATTTTCTAGACTTAATGGCTGATTGCAGAAATCAATGTTGCCATTAGTAACAGAGTATTTGTTATGGCATGATTTCCTCTGTTGTTAGGCCTGCAGAATGATTACAATATTAGCGAGGTGCTTTTGTTATAAAGGAGCTGAAGATATAACTTTCAATTTACTATCCATTAGTTTGAGAGTCTAGAAATGAGAGATGAGGCCAGAAAAACCCTACCTTTCTTTTTTCTTTCCTTTTTTAGACGCACTGAGAAAACTCAATATTTTAGATAGCTTCAGTGAAATATTGTTTTGCTTTGCTCTTTTGTACCCAGCAGGTTAATATTAAGCACAACGGCATCACAATTATTTTACTTACTGGCTTTCATGTGCTGTTGAACTCAAAAACATGCATCCTGTGGAGGGCCATGTAGAACAATGGCATACAGTTTTTATGTTGAACCACTCTGTGCCCTATAACTATTTGCTTTCCTGGCCTGTGATCTTAAAGGTATGCCACAGTCAATAATATTTAGCCTATCATTGGTTATGGGCTTGTTGAAAGGCAACAAAGGATTATAGGAGGTCCAGCAGAGAAGAAACATGACATATATAGGTGGAGTATAAATGCCTCTATGTTAAGAGAACAGTATTGCACATATACAAATTGGCACTAATGCAGCGATCAGTGCAGAATATATGTTTTAGCATATATATACTATAGGACAGTGGTTACAATGCTCAATATGTGGCCACATCTGTGGTTGTATTCCTTAAACTAATATTGCACATAGAAGTGAAGGTATCCAAGAGAGAATAATGAAAGGAAGAAATGGAATATGTATCTGTCTGTCTGTCTGTCTGTCTGTCTGTCTGTCTGTCTAATTCCAATTATTTCTCAATTTCACAAACGTTGCCATCATTTTCAGCTTCAGAGCAGCTAAAATATGATAAATATAAGTAAATATATGATAAATGCAAGTCTGAGTAGAAAAAGAATGAAATAAAAGATACTGCTTCTTTAAATAGAAATTAAAAAATTATGTGAGGTAATAATATTATCATTTTTTGAATTTATGACAGTTTTTAGAAATCGAATCAGAAGCATTGCAAATTTATTGACATTGTCATCTACATGTGTAGAAAGCCTGGAAAGTAAATATAAGCTGTTCTTCCTGAAGGAAGCGAGGATACCAGAAGCAAGCAAAACATATCATACCTGAAGAGGAAGGTGAAGAGGGATGTGGACTGTCTTCTCGGCCACTTCCTGTCTGCGAAAGACCTCCACCCAGACCACTTTCCTCAGTAATATTGGAAGACCCCGGTGTTGTTGACCTGCTGACTGACTGAGACTCCTGATCACTTCCAGATCCGCGGCGTTCCTCAAGGCTCCCTTGAATGATCTCCTCTTCTATTTTCCTGTCTTTCTTATGGATTCTGGAATGAACGACAACTTGGTGGTATGTTCTAAAAACTCTGCCACAGTCAGGGCACTCGGTTGGCTTCTCTTTCGTGTTGCTGTGACTCTGCATGTTATAATCGAGCCCTTGGTTCATTCCGTGAGACAGAAAATCTCTACTGCCTTCCAAAGGGTCTAGTTTGTTTGACAAGTCTCTCTGATTGCCCATTTTAGTGCTGTGAACCAAATCAGCAGGCATTTTCTGCTTGGAGCCATCTGCTCCTACTAACACATACTCCCGCTTCTCCTTATCAAACATAACTCCGGCAGTTGCCAAAGTGTCTTCATGGTTTCGCTGTATCTGGTGCTCTTTAGACAAAAAGCCATGTTCCATGGCCATTCCTCTTGCCATAAGCTGCCAAGCTTGATAGCTGTTTACAGGGTCCATCTCGGCAGCTTTAGCTGCAGCCTGTAGCCTTTCTATGCAGCTAGATTTGAGAGGAGGCACAAGGTTAAGACAACCTAATAAAGAATGCTTGTCCCCTTCGGAAAGACTGTGACTGATGCCAGCAATGGGTGACAGGAGCTTGCCCAGAACCTCTCTCTCTTTCATGGGCAAGTCTCCTTTGTTGAACACCTGATTCTGTTCACTTAGACTGGCTTTGTCAGGGGGAAGGAACCCACTTTGCAAACAGGATAAGTACCTGGAGTACAAGTTTGCATGAGCTTCCTGGGACATGCTGCTGATGGACACAGGAACTTCAGAGTCATTAGATTTGTTTTTCACAGATAATTTGTTCAGATGGACCTTCATGTGATTCTTAAGGAACCAAGGTTCTTTGAAGCGCCTCCCGCAGATTTGGCAGCAGTGCTCAAAGGAATCTTTGTGCTTCCTCATGTGGCCTTTAAGGAACCAGGCTTGGCTAAAGACCTGACCACACACCTCGCACCGAAACTCACTAGCAGCCTGTTCTCCATTCCCATTGGAACCCTGGCCTTGAGCTGACTCCGCAGTTATGTGAGCTTTCTCCACATGGCTGATCAGATCCTCCTCTTGCGATGCCGCGAAGTCGCACAAAGTACATTTGTAAGGCTTGTGCAGGATCCTGATGTGTCGATCTAGCTCCTCCCGCTTCTTAAACTTTCCTTTGCAAAAAGTGCATCTGAACCCAGCAGCAGTGACCACCACCTCTTCCTGTACGCTGGCAGGCTTCGGAGAGGGAACTGGGTTGGAAATGTCAGGGGTGCTGTGGTTAGTGGGCACAGACAAATTGCAGTTAGCAAGAGGAATAGGTTGAGAATGCGGATGTGCTTTAACGTCGGATCTTGGTTGGAGAAGACTGCTCTTCATTTGCTTGTCCCTCAGAATTGCCCTCTCTTCCAGCTCATGCAAGAGCCTATTTTCTTCTCGAACCCTCCCACGGCCTTTGCCAAGATTTCCAAGCTTGTGTGTGCGCAAGTGGATCTTCAAGTTTCCCTTCTGGGCTGCTCTGTGATCACAATAGGGGCACTTGAACGGTTTCTCTCCTGTGTGGGTGCGCATGTGGAGCGACAGGATGCTGTTAAAACGAAAGCGTTTCCCACAAAGAGGACATGGGTATTTTCTGTTTTTTCTAGCATCGTCCTCTATATCGCTCATCTGAGACATGATGCCCAAGTTTTGTCCATTTAAGAACTGCTGGAGGTCTACCCTCCCATTCAAGCTGGTGTCGACCTCTCTGTTAAGTTGATTGGCTAACAAGGCCATTTGATTGCTGATGGGCTGGCCTGCAATGGACACGTGGCTCTTGTCCTCTAGGAGGGTCGGTGTCTTCTCATCAGGATTCTGCCTGTTCTGAAGCTCTGGAAACGCATGACTAAGCTGGGATGTGATCTGGTGTAGCTTCTGGCTCATGGAATATTGGCCATTAAGGATGGAGCTGTTGAGGTGAGCATCGGCTTCTGGTACAGCTGAGGAAATGCCAAGGCACAAACTAGCTTCCTCCATCCCTGAAAATGAAGAAAAATTTTAGATTTGGAGCAAGACCAACTTTATCAGCAGATCTACTCAAAACAGTTTGTTTTTATACACACACACACATCTCTCTCTCTCTCTCTCTCTCTCTCTCTCTCTCTCTCTCTCTGTATGTGTGTGTGTGTGTGTGTGTGTGTGTATGAAAAGTCACTCACTCACTCAGGAGCAAGGACTCCCCGTAGTTACTCTGGATTTCACCCTCACTCACTCACTCACTCATTGACACATCAACAGCCAACCAAAACTGCTGGCCCTAGAAGCGTGAAATTTGGGGAGGGCGTTCCTTCCATGTCGGAGGCACCCACTAAGAACTGGTTTTGGGAAATTCCAACTAGAAGGGGTGAAAAGAGGCGCAACACTTTTTCCTCCCTATACTTTACATTGAAGAATCCCTGACTGAGAGATGCTCTGCTCCAACCCCCAGACCTAGAAGCATGAAATTTGGGGAGGGTGTTCCTTTTGTCACATGAACACCCACCAAGAACTGATGTAGAGAAATTTATCCCTTAAGGGGCTGAAAAGGGGTGCAACATATTTTGTCCTATACTTAACACTGAAGGTTTAACATCCAGCAATTTGGTGCCTGGTGCCTGAAGCACTGGGAAGGAGGGTGCACTGGGGGGGATGGTGCGCATGAGAGAATATTGTGCATGGGGGGTTCATGTGCACGGAGATGTTGCGCATGAGAGGATGTTGTGCATGGGGGCTTGATGCGCATGGGGGTGTTGTGCATGGGAGATTGATGTGGATTGGTGTTGATGCACATGTTGGTTGATGAGTATGGGGGATATTGTGCATGGGCGATGATGGGCATGGGGGATATTGCACATGGTGGTTTGATGTGCATGGGGGTTGATGCGCATGGGAAGATGTTCTGTATGGTGGGATGTTGCACATGAGAGGATGTTACGCATGAGAGGATGTTGCGCATGGGGTGTTGATGTGGATCGGGGATGATGAGCATGAGGAATGTTGCGCATGGCATGTTGATGCGCATTGGGGGGTTGATGCGCAATGGGGGCATGGTGTATGGAGGGTACTGTACTCCCGCAACGCAGGTACATTTTATATATATACACATATGCATATACACATGTATAAACTGCACATATTAATACTAAATAATTTTAATCTAAACCAATAAAAAAGTGTATTGAATGTCAAGTGCATATGTTTTGTCTTAATTATACAGGGCATTCATCACACTACCTACTTTTTTGATTGGATGTATTAATTAGGATTTTAAAATGAAGACACTACGAATTTGAATATCTAGCTGTTAAATAAGTGGCATTAAGCTCTTGATGTATCAGGGTCCACTCCGATTTAACTGCACCTGTTTACATTTCCCAATCTGTATAAAAGTGAAACGTTATGCCTCTTGCTAACTTCCCCTTTAAAAAACAAAAATAGAAATCCATTTATAAAACTTTCAGTCCCATTAAGCATATTCAATAAATTCCACATTCTACAATGAGAAAGATGGTTTTATGATTTGACGGGGGGAGGAAAAAAAGATGGCATGATATTTACTGGTACACAATAAAACAAGATAATGTTTGGGGGGGAAATAAAGTAAAGGACAAGCTTTCGAACAATAAAAGGGATTTTGCTTTAGTCAACAAAAAGTGCAGTAATATCTCATTAAGCTGATTAGTATGCGGCTTAGAAACAGTACTAGGTGCTGTAACACATGATTATAATCATAAAAATCCTTCAGTGTTTGCAAGTAAGCATTAACGAGGTATATTAAATTTTAAGGAGACTGCAACTAGCAGCTTTGCAAACCTCTGAGATTAAGATTTAACCCTTATGTTACAAAGCAATTGTCCCTCCATCATTTGGAAATGGTACCCATCCAAAGAAGCATAAATTAGTTCCATAATTTGTCACACAGATTAGTCAAATACCCACATTTAGAGGGGAAAAATTGTCTGATTTTAGCCTACTATCTTCAGTGCGCAACTGAGTAAGAGAGGTGATCGGGAGCACTGATTAGCTTTAAAAGAGCTCTCTTCTAGAACTCGATAAAACCCAATTAAAAGCCAAGGAAGGTGTCACAGGAAGCTTCAACAAGTTTAAGTATTTTTAATAACTTTCTCAATATACAGTAATGAGTACAAATGGTACCTACAAACTGTGCACTGCAGAAAATTAGAACTCAAAGCTGTTTGTTAAACAGGAGCACTCAGTGCTGGTCAGCATAATTGTCCCTAATAATAATCTTCTCTCCTTGCCATTTTCTCTAGTCTGTTCGGGGTAGGGGGAGCATCAATTACAAAAACTGCATTTTAAAACTGTACAAAGTGTTACTTCTAAGAAGTATTTAGAAACATGGCAGTTACATAATCAAATCGAACTGCTTCTGAACTCTTTCACTCTTTTTTCCCACTGTAAAAAAGATAATTTGAAAGACTGTTTTGGAATAGATCAGGATTATCAGTGACACTTTTTGAGAGGGGCAGCATCCTTAAGGGCCCAATCATATCCAAATCTCCAGTGCCAATGAGCTGTGCCAACAGGTTGAGTGCTGCATCCTATAGTGGGAATGCAGTTTAGTGACTGCTGCTTTAGATTATGCACAAGGAACATCTTTCAATTTATTATGCTATTTAGATTGCTTTGTTAACTTCTTTATTGAAAAAGTGGAATATACATTTTAAATAATAAATATTTCAAACAATACAATTGGACACAATGACCTTTTCTAAAAATAAAAAACATGGTCCACTGTTAATTCTCTGCCAAACTACCTGGCCAGATGTTGAGTCCCCATGTGGTCTGAAACACAGAGTTGATGTCCCACAATCTCTGAATGTTGGTGCATGGAAATTTTCAGCTACATGCACTTAATGTTTCCCTTCTTGTGGAAGATCAAGGACATCTGCATTTCTGAATTCTTTCAATAACTGAAGAATCCCACCTTTAATACTTTATGCATGAATAACTATGCATGTTCTTGAGAGTCTGAGATTATTTCTAGCCCTTTGCTGCTCAAGGCCACTTTAGTTCTCAGTAACTTGCAAATTGGTATCAAACCTGATAGAATAGATGGTGACATTTGGTTAAATATGATTCTTAGGATGCAATCCGGGGTATGCTTTCATGAGAGTAAGCTCTAACAGATACAATAGGATTTACGTCTGAGTAGTCATGCACAAGATTGTGCTGTTATTGTTGTAGCTGAGAGACTGCTTAACTAAGGTTGTTATGATGTGATAATATGCTCCTGTTAAGAAATACAGAGCACCAAACTCCTGAACCTTTTCAGGGTCATTAAGCAGCTGTAAACATTATTACAAAAATAAACCAGAGATTTCATGCTTACATTTTAGCCCAGAGCTGGGTGTGCTGAGCAAGTGCATTTTTTATCTCTTACAATCAACACTGGTGACATTTGGGCATCCAAACAAATTACATCACAAATTTTACCACACTGGGCTGGATACAGAATGGTTTGTTTGCCAGATGATTAATAAATAAACAGTAGGGCAGTATGGTTGACCTATTCGTTCTTGATGGATATGTAGGCTATACTAAAAGACATGGCTGAAACAGGTAAATCTTGGCCGAAGAAGGGTATACCCAACTTTACATGATTACTGTATTCAATCAACCACAACACAAGTGACACAGCACCAGCTTTTGTAAAAATCTCTTCCTCCAGGTGCCTCTGAGTAGTAGTTGTAGAAGAACCGCTGGATAGAAATATTTCTTTCTTCTGCTTGTGGCCTTCCCAGAGGCAGCTTTTAAGTCACTGAGGACAAGATGTAAGGCTAGATGGGCCTTTGGACTAGACCAGCAGGACTCTTTCTTGTATTCTTATTAGTTTAATTCAGTATGCTTCCATTTGCCACAGTTAAACTGAACTATATTTAAATCCAGAGTAAGTTGATCAGGACTACATATAACCCTGGGTTTGTTTGTTTGTTTTAATTTGCATGTATCTCTAAATGAAATAATTGACTTTAATGTGCAGCAGAAGATGTAATACAGTAAAACAAAATGTGGAACCCTATTGTTAGATCATTTATAAAATCACCTATCTTGGGAACATGATAACTGCATTAGTGGATAGGGGTCAGTATGGGAAGTATTTGTTGGGCAGTATCGGAAGCATACAGTAATTAGCCCCATCTAACCAACAGCCTCATGAAATGAAAGCATTTCAAGGAACCAAGAACCATATTGGTTTTACCCTTTGATTCTTCAGCAAAGTTCTTTATTACTTTCAAGAGCAGCGCTCACACACATTTACTTTGCAGTGTGTGGCACTACATAATAGTTTATAACTTTAGTGGCAAGTTACAGGCAAGTACTCAATCCAAAACTAAAAGTGGAAGCTTTCAAAAGCTGACAAGCCATTTTGTGCTTATCAGCTTATGTCTTTGGGACCAAACTACATCAGATGTTGATAAGGTGACCCCGGAAGTGTACTGAGAGAACTTATATATAATGTATTTTTAAAAATCAGGAACATCCAGTTTGGCTGAGAACTGTGTTTTTTCCATTAAAGAACTGGGAAGATGGTTTAATGCGTTCTGCCAGTACTATTTTGTACCGATTCAATGTGGTTATTTGTCCCAAAAGAGTTATCACTTAACTTTTGCTGGTGTATGAATACTAGAAAATAAAACATCCAAAAGTTCAGTTGCTTTAAAAATCTTACATTTCTGGAATCTCAGGAAAGGAAAATAGATGCAATCCTAAAAAGCCCCCAAATCCAGAGTAACTATGGGAGCACATAAGAGACTTTATGTGC
The DNA here is from genome assembly GCA_030015325.1 of Cryptoblepharus egeriae. NCBI lineage: Eukaryota > Metazoa > Chordata > Lepidosauria > Squamata > Scincidae > Cryptoblepharus > Cryptoblepharus egeriae. The sequence continues at coordinate 34,101,050 of JAREYC010000010.1, read as the reverse complement.
CCCCGTAGTTACTGCATAATCTAGTGAAAACCTATGGGAAATTCATATTGGAATCCAGAGTAAGTTGTTCTTACACCAGAGCAAGGACTCACCGAAGTTACTCTGGATTTCGCCCTTAGGCTGCCACAACTCATTCCTCTTTCTGTTCCCGTGGTGATGTGGGGAGGCAAGCACATGTCTATGCACTGGGTTAATCATCCCCCAGGAGTGGTGCAAAAGGGGTTTCCAGCACTTTTGTGACACCACAAGGCCAGCATGTGAGTTGTACTGAGGCTTTTTCTAGCCGAACTAGGGGTTAGGACTGCAGCCTTAGTAACTGTTCTTGCTTCAAAAAAGGAAGGTACTGAATCAAAATGTGGTTGCAATATTATCGTCAGAGTCCCAGATGACAGGTTTTGTGAAACACCCTACAATCCAGAGTAACTACGGGAGCACATAAGAGACATTACATGTACCCTTAGTTACTGCACTACCTAGTGAAAACCTACGGGAAATTCATATTGCAATCCAGAGCAAATTGTTCTTACACCGGAGCAAGGACTCCATGTAGTTATTCTGGATTGCGCCCACAGTCACTGAACTAAAGCCAAAGATGTTGCAGAATCACCGCAATCATTAACTTCTTGCAGAGGCATTGCACAAATTTCAAGGGGCTCCAACATGAATAGAAGTAACAGTGTTTATTGAACTGTGCCCACTATGTACACCTTTCTTCCTCTCAAGTCATGTGGACAATTTGGAACATTTATCCAGTGCTTTTTTCTAGAAAAATGGTGGGGGTACTCACCATGAAGATTTTATAGAAGTGGGGGTACTCACCATAAAGATGTTATTTGTAATCATAAGCATGTCTGCTTGGGGGCCACAGAGGCACTGGTACTCACCCACAGGGGTGCCAGAAGTTACACAGAGGTGCTGGTACTCCATATGGGTGCGTGCCCCCTCAGAAAGATCCCTGAATTTACTCATGATGGGCTAGGGACTGAACACAAATTATGGGCTAATGCTGCAGAACATTCCCAAAGATGAGCCTGGACTGCATAAAGAAGTGATGAGAAAGAAAAAAAAGTTCCATATCAACATTTCTCTTTAGGACAGTTAGTCATCACAGAGATAAAACAGGTAGATCTTTGCTCTCTCTTATTATATGGTGACTTCTTCCTACTGGTGTGACTTCTTCCTACTCTGCTATGTCAGAGTCCACTACTCTGGATCAGAGTCATCCAATCTATGTTCTGATGCGACACTGAGGAAACTGTCTATGCCTGTGAAAGGGCCTATTGCTAGGTTGTAACCAGTGGTGGGCTTCAGGGGGTTCTCACGGGTTCTATGGAACTCTTTGCTAATGAGCACCTGGTTCCGAGAACTGGTTACTAATGGGACATAGAACCTGTTGTTAATTTAGGTTATTAGGATATAGAACCTGTTGTTAATTTATTTGAATCCCACCACTGGTTGTAATCTATTTACTTCCACTTGCATGCCTTTTTATTGCTAGGCTAGCAGAAGCTGGGATGAGCGATGAGAGCTCACTCCAGTTTGTGGCACTTGGGTCTTGAACTGCTGACTTGTCAACCTTCAGATAGATAAGGACAGGGTTTTTAACCACTGAGCTATAACAGTTCCTCTTTGCACATTGCATATGGTTTTCCCAGGTGGTCTCTCATCCAAGCACTAAACAAGCCTGACACTGCTCAGCTTCCAAGCTCACACAAGATCTGAAATGTTCAGAGCAGTGTAATTGTACAAGATAATAATAATATGATTACTATACCACAGACTTTCAATGCAATAAACGTGCTTCCAGAAGTAAGCCCCATTGCATTCAGTATGGCTTTCTCTCAGGAAAGTGAATATAGGATTGTGGGCTTAATCCTACAGCTCAGGAAGGAAATACCGCATACAACCATTATGTCGGTTATGCAGTTTTGTCAGTTATGCCTGTCGGATCAAGCTCTTTGCACACAAGGCTGCAAAGAGATGAAGACAGAAGGGGTTAATCCCCTATGAATCACATTGCCAAACTTTGAAATCAATTTAAATCTGCATGCCTCCCACTGCCACACTTGTGTTGATTGTTTCATTTCCATTTCACAAGGGCTTAGAGTTTGTTTCTGTGCAAAAAACAGGCATAACGTGAATTGCACATATGCAATGAAGATCAAAAGCAGGATTGATAGTGAAATATTCATACAAGGTGGCCCAGTGAGATTTTGTTCACAGGGTACCTGTCAGGAGCATAAGCTCAGATGCATAGCATCAAATAGGTACACAACACTGTTACTAAACTCCACGCAGACCGTCATATTGTGTGTTGTTTGAAATACTGGACTGTTGCCAGCTTGCTGGCTCAACGGACTAATGCTTTGGCCTTCTCATCTCCTCCAGGCCTTAGTTTGGTTGCTCCTGCTACTGGTTAGGTCAAATGCCTGTACCTGGTGTTGACATTCCTGGCATTCAGTCTAAAAGTAAAAAGGATGGGGAAAACACAGTAGTCCATAAGTTCCCTTTGACCTAAGCTGCTGAAACATCTGTTGGTTGAGTCATGAGCTGCTTGTTGGCCAAGTCTGACAGCAACAGTGCCTGTTGTGGATTATCTCTCTCAGTGGTAGGTGTCAGTGGAATAAATAGATGAATTTCAAGGGAGGAAGAGGTCTGCTCCTAACAAGAATGGCTTTCAACAAACCATTCAGCAAATGGCTTTCTCAACAGTTCAGAACATGGGTGGCTGTGCTAATGATTAAAATACAGTGATATCTCTCATAACAAGCACCTCACATAACATGCGTTTCACATAACAAGTATAAATTTCCAAGAAATCTTGCTTCACATAACAAGTTCCACTTCACTTAACAAGCAAGTGTGCTATGGGCATGTGTGCTATGCAGCCTTGACGCTCCATGCAGAGGCTCTTTAAAAGGGCTGCCAGACAGTGTTGCTGCCTCTAACTGCCCCCCAACTTGGGGGAAGTTGCCTAGAGGTGCCAGAGGCAGCTGCCCCTAACTGCCCCCAAATGCCTCCACCATCCACCTTGATCCTCCAGCAGCAGCCCCGGTAAGCCTCCCAGGAAAGTGTCTTTGATTGCAGTCTCCTAACTATGTCTACTCAGAAGTAAGCACCATTGTGTTCATTGGGGCTTAATCCCAGGAAAGTGTCTTTGATTGCAGTCTCCTAACTATGTCTACCCAGAAGTAAGCCCCATTGTGTTAAATGGGGCTTACTCCCAGGAAAGTGTCTTTAGGATTGCAGCCTAAGTAGACTTCATAAGATCATACACATTGAATGCATATTTTGAATTCAATGCCAGTGTTTTGTCATCATTTTTACATACAAGTTAATATTTTTATGTGAATATTTTGGGGGTTGTGGAATCAATTGTCTTTTTCATTATTTCCTTTGGGAAAATCTGCGTCACTTAAAATGCGTTCCATTTAAAGAGCATGCCTCCAAAATGAATTAAGCTCTTTATGTGAGGCACCACTGTACAGGTTAGCAGGACTCACATTTTGAGAGGGTAGTTTCTGGTGTCTTAAGGATTGTTCTTGATTTCCAATTCTTGTCTTCTGTCTTTATTGAGGGTGGGCAATTAAAAGCACAAAGGGTCTGAATGTATTTTTTAAAAAACTAAGGTTCTCTTTTCAAACTGATGACAAAAGTTTCTGTTTGTGTTGCTGTGGTGCATTTAAGTTTTAACCATCAAAATGAAAGTGGCAGTTTTGCTATTTATGCAGTGGACACAGGTGTCATGGACATATCAACTATTTGCCTTAAACCCAAAGAGTTTCAAAGCTGTCTCAGAAAAGGAAACAACCCTTAATTCATTTATGCATGCATCTGATTTGCCTCAGATTACATCAGGCTCTGTGATGAGATCTAACTTGACATACCCCGGTGAAATGTATAAATAAATATATGTCATGAACTTAAAGAAATAGTGCTGCTTTATCTGTGTGACTAATTGCTCCTACACAATTATGAATATCGTAGATCAGCTTCATATAATAGAGCTGTGGATTTTCTCCAAAATTTTACAGTTCCCTGGAAAAATTCTAACCCGTACTTGTCTGTGGTTTCCCCTCCTTTCTCTAAAGCACTCCAGTTTCACTTAAAGTGGACATGGGATAATGCCTATATTAACGAAGGAAAATGAAACATCTACTCTGGCCGTAAGCAAAAGGTGCAGGAGGTAGAATCTTCCTCAAGTAGAAACAAAAGAGCCTTAGGAAGCATACTTTTCTAGTAGCAGGTGAACAAACAACTTCCCTTCCTCAAAGCCATTCTTGATTTGCACCTGCTTTCCTAATTTTTTTTCTTTGAAACTGCTATTTCCAAAAAATGAGTTGGTTAAGAAATCTGAGGCTCAAAGCTAGTCCACTGAAGAAACAGAAGTAGGAGAAGAAGAGCTTAGAGCAGCGTTGTTGCTTGTTCATGAAGGGGAAGGTTTGTATGTCTGAGCAGCCATTAAATATTCCATATACAATGGTGCCTCATGTAACAAATTTAATTCGTTCCAGAGGCATGTTTGTTACATGAAACATTCTTTATGTGAAGCGGATTTTCCCATAGGAAATAATGGAAACTCAGACAATTGGTTCCACAACCCAAAAAATATTCTTATAAAAATATTAACTGGATGTAAAAATGATGACAAAACACTGGAATTGAATTCAAAACATGCATTCAATGTGCATGATCCTATGAAGTCTACTCAGGCTGCAATCCTAAAGACACTTTCCTGGGAGTAAGCTGCATTTAACAAAATGGGGCTTACTTCTGGGTAGACATGGTTAGGAGGCTGCAATCAAAGACATCTTCAAAGTGTCTCCCCACTTTCTCCTTCTCTCCACCCTGAGCCTCTCTCTCCCCTGCTCCCTTCTGGCTAGCCCTGAGCTGCTTCCATCTTCTCCACTGCTGTTCTCTCCCTCTGCCCAGCAGACACCTGGCCACAGGAGGAACAGCGTGGAAGTGTTGCTTTCGCTATGGGCAGGTGCGCTAGGCAGCCCTAACGCTTTTTAAAAGGGCTGCCGGCCAGCGCGTTTGCCCCAACTGCCAACGAGTGTGTTTGTTACGTGAAGCACAGTTTGTTATTGAAGCAGAATCCTAGAGATATTATTGTTTGTTACATGAAGGCGCCACTGTATTTCTTTTCTCTTTAAAAGTCCAGCAATTTCCCTTTTGCACAGCACACTGAAGGGAGAATCCTATATGTAAACTTGCAAATTATCCCTTAATTTTCATGCCAGAAATGTGACTGAAGATACCAATCTCTTTTACTACAACAGAGGGTCCAGACCCAAACAAGTTTTCACTACTACATTATATATTACTGCTATTGTATTTATTAATTTAATAAGGAAAACAATAGTGAAGCACTCGACTGACAACTTAAACTCACCACTACATCCTGTGAAGCTTTCATCAGGAGATAAGTGGTGTCTTACCACAGTGCAGTTAGAATTTTCTCAGCACAGCAGAGATGCTGCCTTTGATACTGCAATTCTATAGACTATTTCTGAACTTTGAGTTGCTGTACTGCCACCATTTGAAGGTGCATGTTGTGGTCACAGAGCTACAAGTGGTACAAGTGGCACACATTAAAATACAAAATAATTATGCTCAATTAAAAAAAAAGTTTTGGCAAAAAAATTTGCAGGAAATAAAAAGGGGTAAACAATGACTGCTGATTGTTGTTAGACTGACACTCCTCTTAGCTCTGGTTGAGCTGCTATGATGTCATGGAATGTTCATGAATATTCCTACTGCTCAACAGAAAACAATAAGCACAAAGGAAAAAGAAACCAAAATAGCTACATCTATGGTAAAAACTGCAGAGGGAATTATTGCTGAATTTCCATTGTGCACTCTGTTTCCTCAAGGATGTTCACATCACATCCAAGAGGGTGGCCTTATTCAGAATTGGTTCCAGTTAGAACACATATTAGTATGTATGTGTGTCATACATACTTAGTGGAAAAGGGGCAAGGACAACCTTGGTTGATCTTGGACCAGACATAAAGTCTGATTCTTTCTATCAAGTCTTGAGTTTGAGAAAGCTACCCATCAAAGCAAATGCCTTCAAAAATATGTCGGAGATAAAGTTTTAAAAGTATGGCTCTCCATTATTTTCAGCAACACACAGAGACTGTCCCACCAGCCCATTTCAGCAATTGTTTTCACTGAAGGTTCCCAAAGCTTTCTCATATTTAGGAATAACTGCCATATGCACAACTTGCTTCATGTGCCCTCAGTGACACACCCTACAATCCAGAGTAATGTAAGAGGGAAGACGTAACGTAAAGAAAGACGTAAGAGGCACTTAGGGCAAAATCCAGAGTAACTATGGGAAGTCCTTGCTCCGGTGTAAGAACAACTTACTCTGGATTCCAATATGAATTTCCCATAGGTTTTCACTAGGTGGTGCAGTAACTACAGGAGCACGTAAAGTCTCTTACGTGCTTCCGTAGTTACTCTGGATTAGGGTATAGTCTGGACTGCACTATGCATTCCCCATAGGCAGCACCATAACTACATGGATGTAAAAGGTCCCATAGCCATTGCTGCATAGCTAAACATGAATGCCAGTGTTGTAATGTCACCTCATTCTGTTCACATTATGATCTAAAACTGGCTGAGATCACCAATGAGACTGATGTAAAATATATAATACAGTAACTAAAAGCAAAAATAATATTATATTAGAAACATATAAGGGATGCAATCATATGAAGTAAAGAGGCATATGGTATGGAAGGACTTGCACAAGGCAATCAATCTAACAGTAGTAATGCACTAGATCCTCTTTTCCTCACTGTTGCTGCACTGTTTGGTACACCCTGACCAGCATCAGTGGCATCCCTCTGAGGATGGGGGGGTCTGGGCCCCAGGCACCACCCTCATCAAAATGACACACTGGAGGTGACCAAAATCACATAAGTCATTTGGAATAACCCCATCATATCATATACTGGATGTCTAATTCCTAGCGGAATCCAATGCAAAAAAACAGCTTTGAATTATCTCCTTCCTATCAAAGGTTATGGGAAAAAAACTTAACAACAAAAATGCATGGAGCCAAATGCATATTGTGCCTTTACTTGTGAGTAGGCAAACATGCCCTAGTCCATTAGAAAGGGCACACTGAGCGGAATTCAATGCCCCAGAATGGTCCTTTCCAAAGAACAGAACCCCACCAATTAACCCAGAAGGAAGTCCCTGATAATTGCATTGAACCCTATGGAAATGAAACTACACAGCTGTGTTTACTTGTGAGTAAGCAAAGGCTCCTTGGCTTGCAAGTCAGGCACAGAGGAATAAAAGGCCACCAGAATGGTCCCCATCCAGTGAAAGTGGAGCTCAACAAGTACTCCAGAAGAAGGTTCACCCTTCTCCCAAAAAAGAATAAACCAAAGGATTAATTGGTAAGGTGATTTAAAAAAAGAAAATATTAATATCTAATTAATTGTATTAATTAATACTGATAATAATTAAATAATTTTGACATATGGGGATCTCAAAAAGTTTGTGGGCTCTTGGTGCCAAATGACCTCGGTACGCCATTGATCATCACTGTTTAAAAATAAACAACACATTGCAGAGGAGGGAACGGGACATCAAGGCCAGCATAAGCAACATGTGCTCTGCTCTAAGTTTCACAGGCATCCGTCAGTCTTGAGAGACTATGGTATCATGCTCGGTGCTGCATACGCTGCATGCAAAGCATGAAGGCCTGAGTTAGATTGATATGGAGGATAGGCTGTTACCCAAGCAGCAAATCCCCCCTCTCCACGCCACTGAAATAGACCAATGGAAAGGCAGAGCTGATACGATAGGTTCCAGCTGCATCACAGAGCTGGGCTAAGGACAGGAGCTCACCCTGTCTTGTGGGGACTGACCCAGGTCTCAAACCTTGGCCATCTGGTTAACAGGCACAGTGTCTTAACCACTAGCACCACCCACAGCCCACACGTAAGCTTCACAACAATTTAAGATATCTCTTAAATTATATTTAAATTTATCCATTGTATATGCCACTGTCTAACATAATATAACCCAGAAATTTTGAAGATTACAGAAGTAGTATATTCAAGAGACACTTGGCAAGTCTTGATATTCACTTTGCAATGCCAAATTATCCAAGAATTTTACAAGTCGTTATTAAAGTGGCAGCTTTCAACTAAGAAGAACAGAAAACATACATTCTTCCACCACTTCAGACTTTTGGCTTTTATTTTGTACATACCATTTTATGGAGAATATGTCAAGCTTTCAAAAGGCTCCCTTGTACCCGCTTGTACATTTTTCACAAAATGATGCAGTGGGAGAAATATCTAAAAATATTGGAAGCTTTAAAAATTATGGTCACTTGGAATAATCAGAGCTATTCATTTATTATGAAATGCCTGTATTGTATGCCCTTCACCCAAGAACAAACTCTTTAAATTCAGTCACAGAAGCTATTCATATGACACCATTTGCTCTAGCATGCTATAAGTAAGTAAAGAACCACAATCCAGAGTAACTACAGGAGCACGTAAGAGACTTTACATGTACTCGTAGTTACTGCACCACCTAGTGAAAACCTATGGGAAATTTATATTGCAATCCAGAGCAAATTGTTCTTATACCAGAGCAAGGACTCCCTGTAGTGACTCTGGATTTTGCCCGAAGTTTTCAGTACACTATCTGAGGGATCTACACCTTTTTGGATTTTGTATAAATCCTGCTTCCCTGTTCTCCACCATTAAAAAAATGCACCTGGTCACTGCAGTACAGGAAATTTCCCTAATTCCAGGACAGAATCCAGGGAATTTAACCCTTTATGGAAAAAAGTCCATCAGCTCTAAAGATAGGGTTTAATGTAACATCTCCTACATGCCTTTGAAGAGCCAGTTCCAAGCCTGGAGATTTAAAGGAGTCTTGAAACTGGTTTCAGTATATAGTACAGACCTGTTCTTTCTTTCTGAAGCCCACTTCAGCTTTTCATTTGTAGCGGCTTTTGCAGATGCCTCTGCACTACAGCCAACAATGCAATGTTTGTATTACTGGCACACAGAACTCATCCATTGTCAGGGATGCTGTGAATAAGCCATGATTTTCCGCTAAAAACTGCACATGTTCAGGATAAGCGTCTGAAACAGGAAGAAAGTTTAAGAGCCTTATCAGATACACAAAGCAAACAAAAACCAGCAACTGGATCTACAACTATTCAAAATGTGCTTCATTCTTCTGACAGAAACTGTGCTTTTGATTGGGGAACATTACAGATGATTATGTTCACGTGATACACAGCAGTTATTCAGATGTGCATTGTGAAAACTGCATGCCTGCTTTTTTAGATAAGTGTCCCATACATGCAATTCCAGCATGTTGAAAAGGTGACACATTGTAGAGGTCAGCATCATTATTCAGGTCTACACTGTCAACACTGCTTGCCTACTTTTGTGGTTAATGGCATGAGCATGAGGTTCTAACGTACTAAAAGGCAAAGATACCCTACAATCCAGAGTAACTACAGGAGCACATAAGAGACATTACGTGCATCCGTAGTTATGGCACCATCAAGTTAAAACCTATGGAAAATTCATATTTTCCAGAGTAATCCAGAGTAAACTGTTCTTACATCAGAGTAAGGACTCCCCATAGTTATTCTGGATTGTGCCCATATACAGGATAATACAGAGTGAGAGAGGCTTTTCACGTCTCAACTAGCTGTGGTTTATATGTATGTAGAATTCCTTGGTTCATTCCTGGACAGGCAAGAGCTTTGTGTTAACAATTCATAAAATTTTAGTTGGGTATGCAGAGATGTGAATCATTTTAATATATGGAATAGGCACCAAGACACCAATATTGCAATATTTTGCCATCTACAATAGATGTCCAAACTCCAGCCTGGGAGCCAGATGAGTCCCACAGTGAGCCTCAATGCAGCCCACAGCAAGACTTGGCCATCCAGCTCTCAGGCAAGCCTTGTAATACTCTTGATCTGTCTCTCACAGAGATATGTAAATTTATGTAAATGTATTCAAATTTGAAATGTATATCATTTTTCTGGCCCCCAACACAGTGTCAGGCAGACAGACAAACAGATAGATAAACCTTTTTTGTCACTTTTACTATGCACTAGCACACCCACTAGTACACCCAAAATGAAATTACGCTGCTTGCTCACCAGAGTAAAACTCATACAATTTCCAAAAAGACACCTACATTAAATCAGTATATACATACCAGAAGAACCATGTACATATTTATCAAATTAAAGATGATGTGACCCTCCTGCCAAAATGTTTGAAAACCCCTGATCTAGAACATAAACAGCTCTAGGTCTAGTCAATGCCTAAATGGGTGGTCGCTTGGGAACCACTTGTATGGAGATGTGCTTCCATAACAGACAAAAGTCAGAATACAAATGTAAGAGATAAATTATAAAATAAACTCTTAAATTGTGAAGTTCAATCAAAGACTTCACAGCTAACCTCCTAATCCAGAGTAACTATGGAAGCACAGCTAACCCACAAATCCAGAGTAACTATGGAAGCACGTAAGAGACTTTACGTGCACCCGTAGTTACTGTACCACCTAGTGAAAACCTATGGGAAATTCATATTGGAATCCAGAGTAAGTTGTTCTTATACTGGAGCAAGGACTCCCCATAGTTACTCTGGATTTTGCCCTAAGAGGGAGTTTGCCTGCTCCATGCCTCTACAGAATGCTTAATAACTACCACACCAGCTAACACTGTCCTTTTCAAAAGCCTGTTGGTAGTAGGACATGTGATCCTGCTATAGGTTGCTTCCCCACTCAAAAATCAGTTTAACATGTTCTGTTTCAAAAAAAGAAAATGAAGGAGGAAGAAACAGGTTGTTAACATTCAAACAAACAAAATGAAGCACTTCCTGCAGATAGTGCTCAGCAGTCACATTTTTTAAAGCAAGTTCTTACATTACTTAACAATCTTTAATAATAATGCAGGGTGTTGTATTATTACATGTTTGTTTTTGTCTGATGAAGAAAAATAACAGGCTGCTGCAGGAATTAAGAACATTTGGATTTTTTTTCCCTTTCCTTTCCCAAACGATCAGAGAAAAGTACCTTGCATTAAGAATGTGCCTTCCTTGCTCTTGAAAGGGTAAAACGGAAAAGTCTTCCAGCAATTCTAAGCCTGCCATATAAGTATTATGCTGTTACAGATTTCAAAAGGTTAGCTTCAATGAACCTGACATGAATCTAACCCAAAATAACCCATTCAAGAGAAAAGTAAGAAATAATTGCTGTTTTCTCTTTTTTTTCCTCGGCTATATTGCTGTAATGATTTTGCATAACAGATTGAACAAAGTGCTGTTGTGACAGGTGGTAGAATTCAGCTAGTAAGCACAGAGACAGGGTTCAATTTAGTTTGTGAATCCTTTAATTGTTGTGCAGCTAATTAAAGAAGGTTCTTTACACTCGCAAGTGTTTACCGTTGCTAGTATGCATACATGAAAAATTAAATTGTGCCTTCAAGGGCTGAGAACTATAGAAAAATCATAGCTGATGCTGCAACATGCTTACCAGCTCAAAATAGCTGCTTTTTTCACAATTGGAATTTGTAAAACTTTTTGCTAAGCAAATATAGAGCTAATTAGAAGTGTTCGTTGGACCAATTAACATTTAAATAAATAAGCCATATTGCACATTTCACAGTCTTTATTTAATGATGCTTCTTAACTCTTTGGAAAGATTCCTTTAAGTACAAATAAGTTGTCATAAAGAAATGAAAGACAAAAATAGCAGCACAACAGTAATTTGGTGCTTTTTCGATCCCCTCCCCATAGAAGCCTTTACTGAAACCCTCTACCTGACATGTGGGTTGTGGTGGGGACTGAATGGGGGGAAACAACACAAATCAGGCTCTTTATAGCATCTTGCTAAATTACCTTTCTATCCTTTTGAACGCAAACAGAAGGGGAAAAAAACATATTTGATTACTACTTTAAAGTGCTATGATTGCAATGTCTGTTCACTTGTGGTTTTGCCCTATGGTACAGAATCTGTTTTAGGGAAAAAATGCTACTTTTATCCTGGAAGGAAGCCAACTGTGGCAAAGGGAGCGTCTGAAATTGGGGCAAAGACTAGAAGCTGCCACATTGAGCACGTGTGAAAGAAATAGCTAATTTGAAGTTCAACTGTGAACACTCCTGCATCTGACAAACAGCTTGATCCTCACCCTAGTCATTAAGCAGAAATGTGCCAAGATGTACACTGACTTTGCTGGGACTCAAACACCGGGAATCAGTGTATCGGTTATCACAGCAATCCTAAACACACTTTCCTGGAAGCAAGACCCACTGAATACAATGGGGCTAACTTCTAAGTAGACTTGGGGCACAATCCAGAGTAACTATGGGGAGTCCTTGCTCCGGTGTAAGAACAATTTGCTCTGGATTGCAATGTGAATTTCCTATAGGTTTTCCCTACATGGTGCATTAACTACGGGTACATGTAATGTCTCTTACATGCTCCCATAGTTACTCTGGATTGTAGGGTTGGTTAGGATTGTGCTGTAAGTTTAACAGAATGTCTACCGAGAAGTAAGTCCCAACAACTTCAGTGAGTTTGAGGTCCAACCCCCAAATCCAGAGTAACTACAGGAGCACATAAGAGACATTACATGCACACATAGTTACTATACCACCTAGAGAAAACCTATAGAAAATTCACACTGCAATCCAGAGTAAATTGTTTTTACCCTGTAGCAAGGACTCCCTGTAGTTACTCTGGATTTTTCCCTTAGTGTGTTAGGACTACATGCTTGTAGGACTATTGCTTGGACTCTTTGTTGTACTAATAGAACTAGTAGAACATCTGTACTAGAACATCTCCATTTCTCATCTGATTCTCATAACTGAACGACTTTTTTCAAGTTTACAAATCTTTATAATAAAATATTTTACTGTCAATCCTAATGTGGTTCAAGAGATAATATAGTTTCTCTGTTGGTGCATTTGCATGTTTCTTGTCACATATGAACAAGTAAAAGATATGAAAAATAAAATTATTTTATATTTATTATTATTGTTTTATATTTATTAAAAGTTCTTTTATTACTTTACTCAAAGAAGAGGAGAGAGAGCTCTCAATCATGCTAAAGCGGGCAAGTCTCATTTTTGTACCTTGTTCTCCTTAAAATTGACCAGAATCAATTAACATTTATATATATATACTCTACATTAGTGGTCTCCAAACTTTTTGGCAGGAGGGCCACATCATCTCTCAGACACTGTGTTGGAGGCCAGAAAACTAATTTACATTTCAAATTTGAATAAATTTATATATAAGAATGTAGTGGAATGGATTACGAGGCTTGCCCAATGGCAAGATAGAGGGGTCTTGTTGGAGGCCATATTAAGGCTCACTGAGGGCCACATCTGGTCCCCAAGCCAGGATTTAGAGACCCCTGCTCTACATTAATAGAGAATACAGAAAGTTCACAAATACATAGATTAGGTATTACCTTGTCATATATCAAATGCAGAACTTTTGCAGAACACATGCAGAAGTCCATGTACGCGTTCAGCCTTTGCTTGTTGCATGTTGAGTAATCATGTGCTGTAAAAGCAAAACTGTGGAGTAAATGTAGGACGATCTCTACAATCCAGAGTAACTACAAACCAGGGAGCATGTAAGAGACATTTCCATTGATGTAGTTACGGCACCACCTAGTGAAAACCTATGGGAAATTCATATTGCAATCCAGAGTAAATTGTTCTTACACCCGAGCAAGGACTCCCCGCAGTTACTCTGGATTGTGTCCTATGAAATATTATTTGAATGCTACAAGAAAGGAGTTTTCAGTTGGAGATTGGGAAGAAATTCTGAAAATTTAGGCAAACGTTGGTACTGATTGGTGAAGGAAATGGTGATCATTAGAAAAGTTCTCATTGGATGTTTGAAGCAGAAGCTTGAGAGGCACATTTTGGAGACACTCTAGAGAGGACAGAACCTGTAGAGCCAGTTTCTCTTATTTTCAGTGTTGGGGACTGCCTTCTGGAGCATTGTAAGCTAGGATCAGGGCCATGCTGGAAGCCTTGCACCCCTGGACTGATCTTCCACACCAGCCAAAGTATTTGCTTACTCGAGAGTAAATGCGGCTGTGCAGAGAGGAGGGAACTTTGTTCTGGGGTGATTTGGGGGGCTGCACTCATTGGATCAGGACCCTTCTGGTGTCCTTGGATTGCGCTCAGTCTGCCCTTTCCACTGGACTATAGCACATTTGCCTTCTCACGAGTAAAGCCGCAATATAAATTACTTTCATTTTCCTATGCATTTTCTATGCATATTTTTGCTTTTCAGTTTTTCTGCTATAACTTTTGATAGGAAGGAGCTATTTCAAATTGGATTGTTGCATTGGATTCAGCACTTCCAAGACAAATGCATTGATATATAACATGAAGGGGTAGTGTGCACCATCATGAAGTTGATTTTTTGGGATCTCCGGCACCAAGATGATGGTCCCTCAGCCTTTGCAACCCCCCTGTTGGGGTTCTGCAATCCCCCTGGGAATCGTGACCCCCACTTTGAAGACCACTGCACTCATGCTTCCAGTAACCTACTGTTACTGAGTAACAAGAAGTGAGTATACAAATAAGAACGCACAGACAATCCTAATACATATATCACACATACCCTAGTGCCTATGGTAGCAGAATAGCTTTTTGCATTAGAGCCATATGGAAAAGGAAGACTGCAACAGCGACATCTCAGGACACTGTTCTGAGACAAAGCTCTCCAACAGGGAAGGGATAGGGTAATTCAATGAAAAATCAGAACTGTGGGTTCAGGTTCTAACCTAGAGCACAATCCAAACCATGTCTACTCAAAAGTAAACCCCATTGTGTTCACTGGGTCTTATTCCCAAAAAAAGTGTCTTAAAGATTGCAGTCCTAGAGAATGAAACACAGCTTCCTCAAGGCAAAGTCTGAAGAGAGTTGAAAATCTTATGTTTGTACTCTCTGAATACTTTGTACTCTCTGAATACTTAAATCGGTTGCTCACCCCACTTTCATTCTATGCTCTCTGAAGAACAACTTTCTTCATATCATGGTTTCATATCATGGTTTCTTCATATCATGGTTTCTTCATATCATGGTAGCCATAGTAGACCAAGAAGTCCTGGTGGGGAATTGTGATGAAGTACCCAAAAACCCAGCCCAACCAACTTACAAGCATAGTTAAGACAGCTGGACTGAGTTACAAGGGATGTGTGGTGACCTATTTGCTAATCATAAGAACAGGCACAATGCGGAAAAAGTATAGCTTTTATTAAACAGCATCTGTTGTAGAGTGAGTTTTGACAGCATCACAGAGGGATAGAGTTGCCAATGTTTTGCATGTTTCATATAGGGCCTGTACCTTTAAAAATTGCATGATAGACAGAAGAGAAATATGATATACAGAAGAGTCTCTTGTCATCTCGGTGGCAGTGCACCTTCCACATTGGTGCGCATCATGCACTCCAATAACACTTCTCACTGGTCACTGCACCTGATGTAGGACTCACTTGTGGCATGTGAGGGAACCCTTGCATCTGTCCATGGTGCGTAACTGCTTGACTGCCTGAAGGGAGACAACAGAGATACAGAGATGGAAATGTACAACAGGCAGCAGCTGCAAAATAAAGATCCAGAGACTGTGTGCTCATTAGCAGATGCTGAGTAAATAAGAACAAATCCATTGCCTGTGTGCTCTTCTTCCAAATATCACAGCCTAGCTCCTCTCTCTCACTGGCAGACCCCTGACATGCTTGTCTTCTTGTTCCTAGACATAATGTTGATATCCACAGTACTTACCCATTCAATGTAAGAAGTTATCTCCAGTTTCTCTTTATCCTATTCTGCATTCTTGGGCTCAGAATCACAATCTGCAAGGAAATAATGGTGATGCGTATTTGGTCAGCAGGGGCAAAAGATGGACAAAGCATTCCCCCATAGATCTTGCTAGGTCCTCTATGGCTTTTCACCACTGAATGCTGAGATCAAAAGTGTAATTTGGGTTTTAGTTATCAACAAGAATCCTGTTATTGCAAGAGCATAATCATAGGCATGTCTACTCAGAAGTATGTCCCACTGTTTTCAATAGGGCTTACTCCTATAGTGTGTATAGGATTGCAGCACAAATAGCATATCTGATCCTATTGCCTAAGCAGGCCTCCGTCAGTCTTGAAAGACTATGGTATCGTGCTTGGCGCTGCATATGCTGCATGCGAAGCACAAAAGCCTGGGTTAGATTGTTATGGAGGATAGGCTGTTACCCAAGCAGCAAATCCCCCCTCTCCACACCACTGAAATAGTCCAATGGAAAGGCAGAGCCAATACGATTGGATCCAGCTGGCGTCGCAGAGCTGGGCTAAGGACAGGAGCTCACCCTGTCTTGTGGGGCCGACCCGGGTCTCGAACCCTGGCCTGCTGGTTAACAGACACAGTGTCTTAACCACTTGCGCCACCCACAGCCTATTGCCTAAGGAGAGTTGTTTAACCACCATCAGCTTCTTATACCTGTTGGATGACCTCGATTTCTCACCTGCATGGGAAGCTTTGTTTTTGCAGCCTCAAGTGCAGACATGAAGCGGAGTTTCCAGTTGATGTCCAGAGGCAGGGTACCTATAAAGGCTCTGAGAAGAGAAGTGTTATTCATGTGTCTTTGATATCTTTTTAATTCTCATGTCAGTTGCATGTTAATTGCTTGTGTACAGTGCTCCCTTTGTCCACACAGTGCTCTTAATTCTCTAGAACAGCAGTTCCCAAACTGGAGGCTATTAGTGGGTCATGACAGAGTTTGGGGTGGATTGTGAAACTGACATCTAGACAAATATCTAACATAAGCCTGTCACTACAGAAATATTAAAAGAAGCCATCTACTAGAAGCTTCCAAAACACAAATTCAACATCTTTCTGGCGTACTTCCTCAAATATGACTATTATAACTTTTGGGATTTTTCTTCTTTTCTTCCTTTTGACAAAGTTCTTAAAATCAAGTTGTAGAAATATAGGATTTTTAAGTGCCTGCTTTGCCTTTCTAGTTCAGAATCAATCCACAGAGTGGCTTGAGTGCCAACTTCATAATTATGTACCCTTCTGTTGAGTGGTTCATTTGTTACATTCCTGGAAAAAAAGTCAGCCCCACTGAATGTTGAAAAACCCTATGACAGGGGTTTGAGTTTCTTATATTTGAAGATAAAAAGACTATTTACCATTGTGGGTGTTGGCTCAAAAATGTCTCAAACATCAATGACCTTTATAAATAATGTAGCGTTCATAAAGATGATTATCATGTTCTATTTAAATATGTATAAAGAGAAAGATAATAACAATGATTTGCACTTCTGTCTATTGAACTCCAAGTACTAATGAATTTATCCTTATAATGCTCTTACATTTTCCAGTATAACAACAATATTAATATATTTTGGATTGCAAAGCTACAAAAATGAACAAATAGGGTTCTGATGTATTGCCATTAATACAGAGGCATTCTGAAATGTATGTGAAGTTGGGCATCCAAAAAACTGATATACTTTCCCTTTGTTGACCACGTCTTAAGCTCATGGCTAAATATGTTTTAATTTAGTCCCTTGAAATTAACTGGTTGCCTAGTTTTGTATCATTGTTCTAAACCAATTTTACTGAAGAGATATCACTTTTATGTGTACATGCACTGTGAAAATAAACAGTCGGATAATAACATTCACTTCCCATTTTACGTTCTCAATCATTCAAGTTTCAACTATCAGGTAACCACAGTCTTTTGAGATTAACTTCCATTCATAAAGTTTAAACTGGAAGGCTAAAGTTTAAACTGGAGGCATTATTGATGTCAAATCTCCAGATAAGATTTGTAAAATGTAAGACTGCAGGTCTTCGGAAAAGAAAGCTGAAGCGTTGATCCTAATATACAGTACACTTGTCTGGGAATAAGTCACTTGGAACTCTGTGAGCATTTCTTCTGAGAATACGGACATAGGATTCAGCTGAAAGGTGCATGTACAAAGATCTCTCAAAGCACAATCCTATGTCTGTCTACATGGTACTGAATTCTATTTTGTTCAAAGGCACTTACTTCCAGGAAAGCGCTATAGGATTGCAGCCTTAGGGCACAATCCAGAGTAACTAGGGGAGTCCTTGCTCTAATGTAAGAACAATTTACTCTGGATTGCAATATGAATTTCCCATAGGTTTTCACTAGGTGGTGCCGTAACTACATTGACGTAAATGTCTCCTACGTGCTCCCATAGTTACTCCGGATTGTAGGGTTTGAAACACTTCTGCATGATATCTAGCAGCTGTGTATGTGGTAACTTCTATAATGGGTGTTGTGAAGTCCTTCCACACAATGGGACATATTCCACATGACAAGCAAGTTATAGCCTTATTCCCCTGGTACCCTACATGATCACTGCAACATTTGAAACATAACTAAATTCTTTTTTTATTTGGATAGCAATTCAGTGCCTGGGGAGGAAAAAGAAAGAGGCATTGTCACATGCATGTTTGTATTTCAATATAGTTTATAGTTTTATCTTCCATGGCCTGCTGAGAGCTAAGAGGGATAGAGCATGCTATAAATACATATTTTACAATGGCATAAACAAAACCAGAAAAATGGTAGAAGAGCCATTCCCATATCTCCTCATTCCCATCAGTGTGGGTTTCAGGTTTTGGAAACCTTGCAGGCAGATATGAAAATACATTTTCATTGCTTAGGGATGGTCTCCAGATAGCACGGGTGGAAACAGTGGTGTAGCTAATGATCGTGTAGTCCAGTGCAAAGCTCAAAATGTTGCCCCAGAAGTGATGCCACAACCATAAGTGATGTTATACCCAGGTATTTTTTAAAAGAAAATTGGGGAAAACATGATGATATTATCATTCATACATACCACATTTTTCACAATTTTAACCACTAGTGTCAAGCTCAGCTTGTAGCCCTAAAGCTTGTAGCCTGGTACAACTGCACCCCCTGCACTCTCCTAGCTACACCACTGGTGGAAATCATATAAATGAGACAATGAATCTAAATATTTAAAAATAAAAAAGTGATCAGAATGAATTTGTCAAATGATTGAATTTCTTTTGCAAAGATGCCCATAATTATGTATCCAGAATCTGACAACATTCCCTGTCATTACATGAATGAGAAAATCTAACAACAGATTAGCTTAGAATCTCAAATAAAATGTGACCACATGCAACAATTAGAGAGGTGGAAGAGAAGAAAGGCAGTAATAAATATAATTCAAAAGCAGGCCAAACCTTAGCAATGGCAGCGCTTAGGGCACAATCCAGAGTAACTACGGGGAGTCCTTGCTCCAGTGTAAGAACAGTTTACTCTGGATTGCAATATGAATTTCCCATAGGTTTTAACTAGGTGGTGCCGTAATTATGAGTGCACGTAATGTCTCTTACGAGCTCCCGTAGTTACTCTGGATTGTATGGTTAGAATATTTCTGGTACAATTATGCAAGCACTAGCCTGGCTGTCATAAATCTGTTCCACTGGGGCAAAAAAGAAGAGTCCACTCAGACCACAATTTAGATTGTTGCCCTCTTTTTTGTTTTCAAAGAACAAAACCTAGCAAAAAACTATTCTTGGCTTTAGGGTCACATCAAGTTTGCCCTTAAGTCCAAGGCAATGAGCTCTTAGTCTATGACCTTTTGATTGCTGATATCCACTTTGGAACTTATTTTGACATTTGCTCATTAGTAAATACAAGAGGCATTAAATTTCCCCTCTGTGGTGGACCAACTAGGGGTCAACTTCAGTCATGTATCACTTATTGATATTGATACATGTCCATATCATTTAAGACACTGTGAGAATTAACTTTCAGCTTTCCAATTTCTATGCATACAAAATAGAAAATGCAAGGCATATAATAATGAGAAAATGTATCTGCAAAATGAACATAAAAACATATTTATTTTACAACCCAATCTGTTGCTAGAGTCATATATTGCTCTGAAAGAACAAACCAACAAAAAAACCCTGCAAATTGCATTTATTTGTTACAATGGCATCCCTTTCTCGGTAAGGCTCGGGCCATGGGTTAGAGATACAGCAACACAGATTACTAACACCTCACACTCACCACATTTATCTAAATGCAGCAGAGATAACTGGGAAAAAAATTTCAGTACAATCTCAAAACATGGGAGTAAGGAATGTATGGCAAACAAGAACTTAGTATTTTTCTGGTTGAAAATATTTTAAAAGTAAAAAGACTGAATTACATATTAATGTCTATTTTTTCAAGATAAAAATCTTATCGATATATTACATTGAAAGGTTACTGACTGACTCAGACACTTACTCACCAACACCCAGCAAAAATTGCCAGACCCAGAAGGGTAAAATTCGGGAAAGGCACTCTTTTCACAGACGAAACATAAGGATCCACTAAGAACCAACTTTTAGAAATTCAAACTGGAATGGGGGTGAAAAATGGTACAACATGTTTTTTGTCCCTATACTTATCCTTGAAGACTGATTGATCAACATCCAATGTTGACCAAACAATACCCAACCCCTGGACCTAGCAGCATGAAATTTGGGGAGCATATTTATTTTGTGATGTAAGGACCCTCTAAGAACCGATTTGGTTCTCAGATGTGCCCAGTGGTGCCTGCTGCTCTGTGTTGTTGAGTGCTCAGCAGGAATGCCCTGTGCTCAGTAGGAATGCCTGGTGATGCCCTCTAGCCAGTGCCCCTGTTGCCCATCAGTGCCCAGTACCACACAGTGTCCACTGTCTGTTGGTGGCCCTGGTACCCATTGCCTACGGGTGCCCGCTGCTTGCTGTTAATAATGCCCATCAGTGCCCGTCCATGCCCATATTCTTCTAATTTTTCTCCCACAATGACAAGTAAATTGTGTTAGTATCCTATATAGTATTTATATCAGAAAGACCAGAACTGAAAACACTTTTTCCAGTTGATCAGAGAGATAGATTGGACAGCCAATGTTTCTTTCCAACAATATATTATTCCATGTGGCCTGAAGAACTCCAAATGTAGAGTGGACTCTTTCCCAAACAGCCTTCCAGAAGGTAGAGCTTTGTGCATTTCCAAAACCATGTGGCTACTGCATTAAAAGAACATGGGACAGTTTTCAACCACCTTGATCCCACAGGACTGCCATTGCGCATCGATGGCAATAGTCACAGAACAGTGAGAAAACAAGATAATCGGAATCTATTAATGACTGTCATTCATGGGAAACAGTGAATTGTTTCTGACTTATTGAACAGGTACATTGACTTGCTTACTCTCTCAGGAGCCAAGTCGTCAGTCTGGCCAGCTGTTGCTGCTCTTCACCACAGCTCCCTTTCCAGTTAAAAAGAACATGACAGAAGCACAGCCATGAAAGAGGATGGAACCCTCTTGCGAAATGGCTCTTGCAAGATTTCCCCAAACCCAAAGGGGATCATGCCATCACCATTTCTGCAGCAACTCAGCCACCAATATCCTTTATCAGCAAGTGGAACAATTATGACCAGCCCAAGCTTCAGGAATCCCCTCACTTTTGCCTGCACACTTCTTCATGACCCATCCTTGGTGTGCTTGAGAAGGCAACATGAACACCATCTGATTTAGATTTTTTAAGCAATCCCATAAAAACCTGTGTTTTAACCAGGGGTTTAAACTTTTTGGCTCTAAACATTTTGGGAGGAGGTACACATAATCTTTGTGAGACTATTTGGGGGCTGAACGAAAAAAAGTACTGATTTATATTTCAAATTTGGATAAGTTTACATAAATGAATATAGTAGGGACGGATCTTATATAAATGAATGAATTCAAATCCGTTTATTAACACTTTTTGACACACAGAGAGGGTGATCTTCAAACCAGTTCCTAAGTATTTTCATTCACAGAAAGAGGAGTTGTGAGCAGCCTCCCCAACCCTCAGAATACTCTCCTGAGGTGTGTACAGCAGAGCTCCTCTCGTCTATGGAGGATTACATGATTTGCCCAAGGGCCAGATGGAGGGGGCTTGTTTAGGGCCAGATGGAGGCTCACCAAGGGCTGCATCTGGCCCCAGGTCCAGTGTCTGGAGACCCCTGTTTTAAAGAAAGATATTGCTTGTCATTGCCATGCTGCTCTAAACCTGTGGCTCATGTACTGTATCACATTTATTCACATTTCCTAGAATGCAAAGCTCATCCACTTCAGAACATACAACTAGGACAGCTTGTCAATGAAATGTCATGGAACACACTGGACACACGACAACAGCATTCCTAACAGGGGTGTCAAAATGAAAGGAGGAGATGGTGTCAGTTTTTGATCATATGCTAATTCCATATACACTGGCACAGACAGCATAACTTCATTAAGCACAGATTTCATTACATTTCCAAAGCAGAACCTACCTACCTTGATCTGAGGTTTCACCATTAAGCATTCCCGTCAATATATAATTTTTTTTCCAGGAATCTGACTAAATTCTCAGTTACAAGCCTCATTTTGCAGAGACACTAATTAATGGCCCACCACATGGAAGTGAGGTGGAGTGGAATAAGATGACACCATGCATTATTCTGTTGGCAAGTACACCATTCTAGTAATTAATATGGTTGTCTTTTTTTAAAGGAACTGATTAAGCAATATGGACAACACAAGCTCAGCTGTACCCAATATTTCGCTTATTCCAAAGCATCACCTTGGCTTGGAAGTTCATTTGCTGACACTGTTCTTGCTGAATTGTCCTAGTTATTCAAATGGAGTCTATCGGTAAGAAACAAATGCTTAAGAACATATTTGAATTTATGGTGATGCAAATTCCTCCCTAAAGAAATGAATTACATAATCTGTACACATGTTTTGCTATCTTCCCTCTTCTCCTAATGTCCTTGCTAATGTGGATAACCAATGACCTAATGAATCCAGTAACCCCCTTAAGCAATCTATTGCCTACTCTCTGCCATCCCTCTCTGATATGTGTAACAACCCAAAATGGCATGTTAACTGATTGCAGAACAGAAAGTTTTATGAAAGTTTCAACTTGGATGGGTGAAAAAGCTGAATGTAGAAGAAGGAAAACACACAGGTTAAGAATATATCAGGTATGAGTGGGAACAATGAACCTTAATGAGAGTTAACTGAGAGTGTGAAGGAGGAACGGAGAGTATTTTTATTCTTAAAATTATCCTTGGGACAATATTATGAAAGACTTTATAACGATAAGCTTTATAAATATAACTTTATGACAAGTTAAAACTATCTTCAGGTTACCACTTAAAAGTCAGTTGTACCATCAGCCTAAGAGGGCCTCAAGAACAACAACATTTAGACACACAGCAGCAAGTGAAATCATTAAGCAAATTGAGGGATACTTTGGGCCACTGGGAAAAATCAGTCCAGACACAATTTGAGGCATCCATTCCATAAAAGTGTCTCTGATGTACACAAGGACATTTTAGACGGAACTGTCTAATTGTGC
This sequence comes from Cryptoblepharus egeriae, assembly GCA_030015325.1. NCBI lineage: Eukaryota > Metazoa > Chordata > Lepidosauria > Squamata > Scincidae > Cryptoblepharus > Cryptoblepharus egeriae. The sequence goes on along the minus strand of JAREYC010000010.1, from coordinate 34,077,576 downwards.
TCCTTGCCAGTGACCAAAGATGCTATGGAAGGCTCATTTCTATCTCCTTGCACAGAACATCTTTAGGGGATACACTCACTACTAGTGGTATGGCATTAAAGCAGCTACTGAAGGATCAAACAAAGAAGCTGTGAGCTCATTCTCAAGGGTCTACTCAGAGGACATGTAGAGTTTATTGACAGACCTAGCCAGGGACATCTTAACATCGGGTGTTTATGAACATACAATGGCAACTTTTTCATTTAAAAAAAATGAGACTGGACTTTTCCTGAGTAATTCCAACATGGATAATTTCAATACCCTTCTTATATAGTATTCTGCAACAGGGTCATGCATTCTACATTTTGTTTTAGAGCACTGGGAAATTCCCGTTCTCCGTAGAGAACATTATAAAGAATACTGACGTAAATATAGATTAGGGTTGGAGGGAAGAAATAAGAAAAGTTGAAGGGACAAGGATTACTGAAATCATATTTCATTGTATGATCCACCAACACACCCCACTCCTATCCTCTGGGAGATTGGGAGCTATGCTCCCCTTGCCTCTGGAGGATCTTGAGCCCAACTTGGCCAGAATATAAAGGAGGATCTCACCTGAGCATGGTGATAGGACATGGCATGTACCAGCACCACAGATCATACCAGTAGGATCAAGCATCCCACCCCCCCTCCCATCTCCTGGCTTATACTCCATTCTTTTCCCTTACCCTCCCTTCCCTCACCCTCTACCCTCACCCACTTGGCACATCCACTGCTGGGCACAGAACAACTTAAAGCAGATAAAAACACTAAATAAACAAACACTATTTCCAGTTACTCGGTGGAAATAAGAAGTGATATTTTAATGCTTTAAAATGCCATTAAAGCAGGCCTCAATGTATGCTGGAGCAGGTAAGCTCTGAGCTGGGAAGTAGAGGGTGAAGGAAGGGAGGGAAAGGATGAAGTATGGAGTATAAGCCAGGGGAGGGCAGGGGGGATGAGATGATTAAGCCAAAGAGGGGGTAGGATCCATGGTGCTGGTACATGCCATGTCCTATCACCATGCTCAGGTGAAATCCTCCTTTATATTCTGGCAAATGTCTGGCCTGTGCTTTCTCTATGCTTTTTCCTTCTTGCTGCTGCTTTACCTCATTGTTGTTTAACTAATGCTTTTAAATCTGAATGTGAGCTATCTTCATATCAGGGAGGAATGGAGATAAACTTGTAAAATGTCTTGGCTGAATCAGTGACCACACTGTGAATACTTATTGGGGGAGGAATTTTGCTGAACTTGGCAGGACTTACTTCCAAATCAACCTACTGAGACAAAGTTTGACATAGAAGATAAAGAACTCAAATACCAGAAATGGCTCTGACCTATGAATCTGATATTTGTATTTCAATTCTGACTCACAAATATTTGTTGGGTAAACTTGGAACCTAAATTCATAGAGACGGATCTTGAAATGCCAAATACTGTTCAAGGGAGAAAATTCTAAAAACGCATATTCAATTTTCAACATATTTGAATTTGTTAAGAAATATATTTAAAGCAGAAACATGTCAACATTTGATGTCCTCTATACAAAAAGAAGTGCATTAAAGACAATGTCTGCTTCTCTCCCTGTGAGTGCAGATGCCACTAGAAGGTGCATTTTTGTTCCAGGCATGCTGCTCTTTGTTTATTACGTTACAGCAGTAGCTTGATGCCAGAGCAAGATATGTACAGAAAGTAATTTCTAGCTGAGAAGAACTTAGCTCAGCTGCATCTGGATGTCTTGCAGAAAAGCTTCCTTTTGGCTTTCCGGGCAAGCAGCTGTCTACGGGCCACAAGAAGAAACCCAGTTTCAAGTCACAGCTGCAAAAAATGTGCAGGGCACACACCGAGTGAATCAAACTACAGGAGGGAAGACTCTGCTAATTGCTTACATCCGCACTGTGTTTGGGCACCATTTGGCAGCCGCAACACTCATACGAGTTACCTAGGGCTAGACCCCAGCTGGTTCTTAAGCACATGCATGGAGTGGGTGGGAATAAGATAATGCAAAGCGCATCCCTTTCACTCACTCGGCAAGCGTTCAGGTTAGCCACAATGGCATGACCTGCTTCTTCTCTTTACTGCTGTGGGAGATCACCCACCTTGCTCAGAAGTCCAGTAAGCACAGCACTGGGAGACAGAAAACTTATGCCTCACCTGCAGCACTGGAGTGGTTGGCCAATCTGGGCTGGGAAGGTTGGAAAGAAAATTATGAAAAGCAAAAACGATGCCAAAGTAGAAGAGGGGGCATCATTTTAAGGAATGATGAATCCGCTAGGCTCTTCTGAAAAAAAATTATCCGGTTACAAGGGAGGGATGAGTGGAGGAACAATATCCCTCACCCACCCCCCACCCCCCACACACAACCCCCCAAGACAAAAGTAATCTCCGGTCTATTTTAAAAGCCAGGATTCAGCTCCTAAATCTGTAAACTGGAATATGAAAGCCTGTTCTAATGTTACAGTCTACTGTGAACACAGCAACTCCTTATTGCAAAAAGGCATCACTTTCCAAAAATTGTTATTCTCATCCTAGTGGGATATAATGGAAAGTGAAACCAAATCTTTATTTTCTTACAATTTGATAATCAACCTGAGAAACATAATGAGGCTTCAGATATATTTGGATACAGCAGCTTTGGCAATGGAATGGTATTCACAATGGTAGCTGCAAAAACTTTGCCGTTTTATCTGAAGCTCTGCCCATGAGTTGATTGATAACATGAATATTCATACATCGGCATCAAGTGGAGACCTGAATCTATGAATGATCATCAATTAATCAAATGAATCCATTGGATTAAATCCACTGGAGAAGAACCTTTGCATTACTGGTCTCAAAGTTTTGAATGAAGAAACAAATGAGACTCCACTGGAGAAACAGGAGCAGAACCTCAAATTTCCCTATGCTATAATTGGGCTGCACATTGCATTTGAGTAGCATCTCTGTGAGATTTCTGAGATTTCTCTCAGGCTCACTCCCTCACTCACTCTTTTGTATCACTCCTACTCTGACTTTAGATGTCACATAGTGAGCATCCAACCAGACTGTGCATGATATGAAACAGGGGCGGGAAAACAGATGACAACCAGGATTTATGGAGCAAATAGTGCTAAACATTAACCTTGGATGAAGGGGAGAATCATCACATACAAAGATGTCTTATGTCAAGTCAATAGGTCCAACTCATTGGTCCATCTAAGCCGACTTTCCCCCAAATCCAGAGTAACTATGGGACCACATAAGAGACTTTACGTGTACCCATAGTTACTGCATCACCTAGTAAAAACCTACGGGAAATTCATATTGGAATTCAGAGTAAGTTGTTCTTACACCGGAGCAAGGACTCCCCATTGTTACTCTGAATTTTACCCTTTATCTCCTCTAAACTGATTTCTCTAGTCTCAAATGTGGATTTTCCTCACTTAGCTTCCATAAATCCTTTCACCTGTAGATGATCCTAGAATGTTCTATATGCAAACAACATGCTCTGTCCCTAAGTCCCTCCTGCCCCAAGATATATAGATCCCTATGGTAAGTGTTTCTACCCTGAAAGTGTTTCTACTCTGGTTTAAGACTTCAGTCACAAATTGTCAACTGGCAATTAACCTCTTTTGATTCAAGAAAGATATTGAGCACAATCTTAACCATGTTTCCTCAAAACTAAGCCCCACTGTATTCAATGAGTCTTACTAACAGGAAAGTGTCTTTAGGATTGTGGCCAACATCTTTTGAACTGGAAGTGATGGCAAATATAGGCTGAGAAGAGGAATCTTTAAATCACAAGTATTTGCATAACAGCATTTTGTGAGTGTCCACCAGACCAATATCATTCTACACTCAGCAAGTGCATAGCTCCACAAGAACAGCTGTATCTTCTTTCATATATTTCCTAGTTCGCAAAAGCAAAAATGCCACAGTCTGTTCAGATATTAAGAGTAAATAAGTGATGCACAGGGACTTAATATTGCTAAGCACTTCTACAGCACTTTATATACCCAGAGTGCTGTACAAACATTAATTAATTAATCCTTACAACAACCTGTAAAGTACGTAAGTATATTTTCCATATTAGCACCAAATCCACTGCTCGCGTAAGTGGAAACTCTGCTGACTTCAGCAGAGTTTTGCCTGTTGACACCACCAACGCTTGCTTTGGCCCTCGAAAACAGAAGTGATTAAGGGCCCAAGGACTCACACTGAGTTCGGATTACACTTCAAGAGTTCTTGACTCCTGCTGTGCCAATTGATGCTACTCACCTAGGTTAGCAGAAGCAAACAGCTTTACTCTGATGCACGGGCAGTGAACAGTAAACTGAGAAAATGCCGTTTACAATGAAAATATACAGTTGAGTGTAAGCTAAGGAGACAGTTCACACAATCATGTTTAGCACTTGATTTCTCATCAATTGGTTCTTTTATGACTCACTAGTTGAATGTGTGAATATTGGCTATTGGCACTGTGCTGACGGTAATGTTTGTAGCATTTTATCTGTGATGACTTATCAGCACATATAGCTCACCAAGTGATGACACTGTCCTGACAGATGGACATATGCATGCTGTCCTGACATATGAATCTGTTTTGCATATTCAGCAAATAGGAAACACCCAATAAGACACTGGAGCTCATCGGCATTGAATAATAATGTGTCTGGCTGAATAGGATCTCTAAGAGCAGAAATTCAGAAAATGACCCAGTATATAAGAGGATATCTTATTTCTTATGCCAGTATTGAATGTCTCTTGAAATATTAGGAAATACATAGTTGCTTTGAGTCACACTGTTTGCTGGTATGATGGGTTGGGTGAACAATGCTCTATGGCTTTCTTGCACCACCATACTGGCTTCTGCATTTATCTCAAGCCATACATTTGCAGCATCACTGTGTGACTGGAGGAGGCCTTTTGTAAGTCTACATAATCCTGAGGAGGAATTTTTTTGCAGGAAATAAATATAATATGGTTCACCTGTGCAGAATGTAAAGGGAAATATTTAAGCAAGTCTATGTTTCCCTGAGAGGAACTGTCATCAGTGAAAATGCACTTTGTGGACCTGATATAAGCCTGTTTCTTGCACCTGCCTGGATCATTTGTTGTGTTTCTAGATCCAAATACAGAACAGTGTCTTGCTTGATCAGATCAGATCCTATCTAGCTAAATATTCTGTTTCTAACAGCTACTATTTAAATGTCTCTGGGCAGGCACTGGTGTGTAGAAATATGTAGGGTTATTGCCCATGTCTAACCTCCCATGGCTAACAGTGATGCCCCCCATCTTTGTTCTTAACTGAACATAGCAACAAAGAAAGTTTCTTTCTTCCTTACAGATCTTGCAGTGTTCCTTATCTTCTATGCCTCAAAGCAATTCCCAATTTGTTTTCATGTTAAATTCAGGCATATGTGCTTGCCTTAAAACAACACACAAACACATACACACATGGAAAGAAACATCAAAAACCAAACGTCAGCCTCAAATAATCAAAGTACTCAAGAGTTAAGTCCCATCATTTCAGAATACCTGCAGGTTGTCTGACGAATCAAACATCCCATATTCACCCATCTCTAATGATGATTATTATGCACCAACAGCTGTCTACAGTTGAGTGACTGAGGTTCTAATTGATCTCATTATCTCTCTCCTTCTATAAGGTGAAGTATGTTCTCACTCAGTGGGGCTACAGTTCCCAGGCCCTGTCAGGCAGGCAATAATTTAATCATACTATTAGTAGATGGTTCAAATTTACTGACTAGCAAAACAATGTGCTTTTTTGTCAAATACAGCCTACTATAATGTTGTCCTGCAAACAATTTCCAAGAATTCCTTGATTGTTTTATAACATAAAAGCAAGGTGTTGGTTTTCTCCCCTCTTTGGTTTGCTATTCTCTGACTTGCAGTGGAATCCTAAGTATGTCCCCATGCGTGCAGAGGAACAATAAAGTTTGAAGACAATTTTCAGTCCCTAATCTCAATGTGGTACCATCTCTCAGACACCAAGCATTTTTGGAAACTGCCACAGAAATTTCCAAAATTAAAAATTAAAAAACAAAACTTTAGGGTCCTTGTGAAGAAATACCTGAACATTGAAAACAGTTACATTTCTCAAAGTGGGTCTTTATTCTACTCGCTATTCTCAGGTGCCTGTTATTCAATAAACCCAACTGGGTTTATTTTCACCCTTACAGTTCTAACAACATCCATGATCAGGCAACCACCTATAGACCAATTATTGGCAGTGAGATAGGTTGCTTTCTGTTGCCTGGATGGAACTCATATGTATTTGTAGGTAAAGAATAGTTCCCCACCACAGTATATCTCATGCACCATACAAATAGGAAGACCAACCTTTCTGAACTGACTGTATAGTCTTGGCAATCAATGTTTGAATTACAGACCCAGGAAATAGCAAACTTTGCTTTGAGTCCTTGGGGTTAGATAAGAAATCTAAATAATTTCGTTTAGATTCAGCCCTTCTCTGGCAGAGTTGCAAGGTACAGTGGTGCCAAAAAGGCCATAAGGGAACATTAGACAATGAGTTTCCTCAGATTTGAGCCTGCTCTTTAGGAGGCCCTTGGTTGGTGGTGCAGTTCAGGAGAGTTAATCTGCAGCCATCCTTTCTTTCTAGGCCTGAACCATCCACCAGCCTACCCTACCTCCACCCAATTCTGCCCCCTTGCCTCCCCACTGATGGGGATACTCACCAAACACAGCTCCTTCAACACATACTTCTGGCGCTGAAGCCTAGTGCCAATTGTCTTTGGATGTCTCTCAAAAGCAGGAAAGTGACAACACACCAAAGGTTCTACTATACCAATGACGCTGGAGCACTGACACTGCACTGGAGGATCAGGCCCCGGATGCCTGGGAGTTTTCCTGGGTTCAACCTCAGTATTCGGCATTAGATACCTTATTATTCCAAAAGTAATGACCACCAGCCTCTGCCTTTTTTTAGTTCACAGGATAAAATCCCCTAACATGGATGATGCTATATTTATGTCTGTTTGGTGGCCACTAGACATGATAATTCTGTGCCACTATGCTTAGTGGTTAAAGGCACTGTGCCTGTTAATCTGAAGACTGGTGCGTCAGCAGTTCATGACCGAAGTACTGCAAGACAGAGTGAGCTCCCGTCCTTAGCCCAGCTCCTGCCAACCTAGCAGTTCAAAAGCATGCAAATGCAACTAAATAAACAGGTACCACATTGGTGAGAAGGTAACAGCATTCTATGAGCATGTGGGCCACATGTCCATGGAGGCGTCTTCGGACAACACTGGTCTATGGCAAACAGGATGAGCACGTACCCTAGAGTTGGTCACAACCTGCGGGGGACACCTTTACCTTTATGATGTTCAGAGGCTCCTCTGGAAAGCAACAATAAGAGAGAGCTTTTTGCTTACATGAGAACTTTCCAGAGGCACCAAAAAGGATACCTGCTAGATTAGCTGAACTCAAAAAACTTTCCTGAAGACTCATTTTACTTGTACAGTCTCAGCAGAATGGCTGTGCATATGCTTGCAGTACAGGCACACACCCTCTCCTGGGTGTGTGTATGTGTGTGTGTGTGTTGAGAAGCACCACACAGATTGCAAAACAGCAGCTGCTTATCAATACTGATCGCAAGATGGGCTTGTGCAAGGAAGCACTGAAGCTCATCTTCAGCACTCCATCTAAGTAGACAGCTGGTCCCCAAATAACAAACAAATGAGAACTATTGACCTAGGATGCAAACTGTCCCCCTAGAAACATTGTTGTACTACTCTGGACTGATGTCACAGCAGCATAGTGGGACATTTGCTGGTTTTGAATGGAGCTAAGCCATATACTGTATAAATGTTATAGCAAAGTTAAATGGAGAGCTAATTACAAGGAAAGAATACAAAAAAATTGTGCTTTCTTGAGTTTTCTCCTCATTCATAAATATTACTGTTCTGTCATGTAGAGAAATGGCACAACAATGTGAAAAACCATGACTTTATAATTATGTTCATGCCAGATATGCTCCTGAAACGCACACCCACAAACACACACACTCACACATCCCTAGGAACTCTCCCATTCGTTAGTAGTCTGCAACAAATATATTTTAACATAAAACACTATATTTAATTGGTTATGGATCTCTGTTCTTTTAGCACTACTGGAAATCACAGAAAAACACATTAGTACAGAGCAATTAGTGAAAAGGCAGTAAACAACGGAGGCACTATTAAGCTGTGGGTGATTAAATAGTATTACTTCTTTTATTTTTTATGATATTAGACTTAAAGATGAAGTCGATTTTCACCATAGATCCCCATTAACATTAATAGGCAATATGAATAGCAGGTGTCTGAAACTTATTTTTAAGCCAGAATTAATTTTAAGCAGCTACAGTATAGCGAAAGCAACCCTATTCTGATTTCTTTTCCTTTAAAACAGAAGATGTCTTCTTTGCTAACTAGCCATTAGTTTGATACATCTGGATATTTTAATTGTAGCATCATTTGAACTGATGGGAACTGCTGCAGCATGTTGCTTCTTTCAGAAAATAATATTCAGTTTCACTATAAAAGAGAGCAAGCCTCCTACTTCCCCCCTCCTTCTCTATTGCCAACAGTGTGTACTTTGTATTTTGCAAGCTGCACCCTTTGTCAGATATACTACAACAATAGAATATATTTGATATCCCACTGTGGAAGATCTTTTGACTTAAAGATATATTTTTTAAAAAACTTCAATGGGTTCATATCAGGTTGGGCGTGCCAGCAAAATATTATGTGTGTTTTCACAACCTGCACCTAAAGAAAATTTTTGTGTAACTCAAAAGCTCGCTTTCACCATGGTGAACATAGGCTGGCCATCCTGTGTGTATTGTCCATTGGGCCATGAGATCTTTTGGCATTACAGAATGTTGAAAACCAGAATCTTCTTCAAAATAAGATGAAAAAGCAGGTTTGGGGGGAGAAATAGCAGAATTTTGACTCAAACATAAAACCCTCTTGCGACACACCTTTTAAAAACCAGCCTCACCCTCCCTTCCCTCTGGACTCTCTGCTTGTTTATAGATCACCCTCCTGGTCTGGCACATCTTTTTCTAGGCATCTGATTAAGTTAACAATGCACTGCTATTTGCATGCAGATTTGCCAACCCTTTCTCTACAGCTGCTCCCAAAGACTTGGGCTCTCTCTGTAATGTGATAGCACAGCAGTCAGTAAATGCAATCTTTGTCAAGCCCAGGTGTGCTCTTGATTTGGTTCTCATTCGTTCCAAGCTATTTTTTTTCTTCCCCCTTTTGAAGCATTTATAAGACTCGATTATAATATAGCCACATCTGGAATGAAAAAAAATCAATCTATTAATTAAATATTTTTAAAACTATGAAGGGAAATTCAGAGAGAAAGAGAGAATTGTATTACAATTGTTATTGGATTTATTGTAGCAAAAAAACAGAAGCCAAAAAGGAGATAGATCTGTTGTGGGGTGTTTTTTTTAATTCTATCAAAGGTTAAAAGTTGACCTAAAATCAGCCTGCTTATGAATGTCTCTATATACTTGATATGAGATATACTGTAATCTCCAGCCAGAAATCTCTGGGGTATTACTTGCATTCCTTTCACATGAGCAGAAAATTGTGATTAAGAATGTAATTATTGGAGGAAAAAAGTTTTGTTCTCAGTTAAACAAAGAATTGAGGGATTCCCCCTCTATTTTTTTTAGTTGTTTCAAAGTGGACATGAGTTCCCATCACAATTGCCAAATAATTCATTTTTTTCTTCACAGTAGAAAAAAAAAACCTTGATCAGCACAGTGACTTAAATGATATGTTTCCTTTGTGCAAGGAGAGTAATTTTTCATGAACAAGTTTAAGGTAGATTAGTGTAGAAATATGAGCTAAGCCTACACTCTTATCATCTGAATATGGATAAAGGATGTATTCACCCAAGAGCACCGCTAAGTTATTTTCCGGAGGGTGGGGAGGGAACATCCCTCTGTCTTCCTGAATAGATGGAGAACATCACAATGAAGTAATTAATGGAGACTGGCAAACACTTAACTTCCTATCAGTTGTGAAAACTTAGGCTGCAATGCTAAAGACACTTTCCTGGGAGTAAGATCCATTGAACACAATAGGGCTTACTTCTGAGTAGACATGGTTAGGATTGTGCTCTTATTCAAAAAGAATATTTCTTTTACTTTATTTCCTTTACTTTATATACTCCCAAATCCAAAATAACTATGGGAGTATGTAAGAGACTTTACGTGTACCCATAGTTACTGCACCACCAAGTGAAAACCGATGGGAAATTCATACTGGAATCCAGAGTTAGTTGTTCTTACACTGGAGCAAGGACTCCCCATAGTTACTCTGGATTGTGTCCTTAGTTTATTTCTAATTTAGTTTAACTTACAATGACAATCTGCAACTTTGTACAGGTGAATTTTTTGTATTACTCTAAGTGGAGGGAAGTTTCTAAGGTTTAGCAGCCATTCAAGAGAGGCACAAACTTGTGTTTGATTATGCTGCCAAAAAAGGTGAACCAAAACTTTATTGGCTGCTTTTCTAAAATATGCCATCTACAAAGTAGCTACATCATTGCACAATAATTTCTCATTGGCCATGTCACCAGGAAGCAAGTTCCATAACAAGCTATGCATTTCTTAACAGCATCCTGAAATGGTAAAAAAAACCAGCATTATTTAGATGCTTCTAAATAAGATGCTTCTAAACAATGTCAAAGCAATGATACCTAGAAAGTTATCATTCAGATAATTTTCCAGATGTTTGGCTTTTATAGTTTTCCAAACCATCACTGTAATCCAATGATTCATTCAGGAAACTGGAGTCTCTCTCTCTCTCTTTCTCTCTGTGTGTGTAGGCACATGAACATGTGCATGTGACTCAAATGCTCTCCTTAAAATTAATTTCCCACTATTTTCAGTGATGCAAATAACATTGCTTGGTTGTTCCTTAAAATATATCTTCCTCACTGGAATGAGTAAGAGGGATGTATAAGCTCACTCCTGGAGCAACAGTCTAGAAAATAAGGGCCAAACATCTGGAAGATTAAACTACAATAAAATAAAATAAAATAAAAATAATAGTCTGCAGGCATTCCATGACAATTCCATTTTTGGATCCCAGTCTTCTAGCAGTCAACGTGTCAATGGTGTAGCAATATTTAAGAACATAAGCAATATTTAAGAACATAAGAAGAGCTTCCACTGGATCAGGCCAAAGGCCCATCTAGTCCAGCTTCATGATCACACAGCAGCCCACCAGATGCCTCAGGGAGCACTTAAGACACTGCATCTGGCATTTTGAGTTGTCCACATCTACATCCATGTGCAAGCACGCACACACACACACACACACACACACACACACACACACGCATACACACCTCATGGCTTGAAACTTGTGATGATCCTCTCGGAATTTGATGATCCTCTCGGAATTTGCCCAATTCCTTCTTAAAGGCATTGAGGTTAGATGGCATCACTACACACTGTGGCAGAGAGTTCCACAGACCAACTACACACTGGATAAATTTTTTTTCTTTTGTCTGTCCTAACCCTGCCAACTTTTAACCTAACCCTGTCCTAACATCCAGAATTCAATTTTAGTGGATGTCCCCTAGTTCTGGTGTTTTGTGAAACGGAAAAGAACATCTCTCTATCCACTCTGTCAGTCACTTGTACGTATAATTTTGTAGGTCTCAATCATGTCTCCCCTTAAACGCCTCTTTTCCTAGACTGACGAGCCTCAAACATCCTCAGCCCTTGTCCCAGTGGTGCCCCTTTCACCTTGAAAGAAACACTAATGAAAGATAAATTCATAAGCATTCTTGATCCTTATTCTTAATCTCTATCTTTATTTTCAGAAGGTACAGGAGCAGTAGGATAGTCCCAAAAGGACACATTTCTGCAAGATAGCCAAAAGTAATTCAAGCCTATCTAATGTACCACCTCCAAACTCCAGGATCAGGCAATGAAAGAATACTGGGGGGTGATTACGCTCTTCACTGCCTATCAGAGAGACTTCCCTGGCTGACTACAGAGAGCATCATGACATCAGGGATTTCAAAAGGGAAATCCTACACTGTACAAGCTCTTCTACATGAACTTGTGATACTGAGCATTTCTGCAGGCCTAAACACATGCTGCTTAACTGTATAAAAGATTACAGCCCTGGTCTTAATCAATCAAAAGTATTTGTACCAAAAATGGCTTAAAAAACTAGCAGCAACAACATCAGTAGTATTTCTATACGACTTTTCAATGAAAAGTTCACAAAGTGGTTTACAAAGAAAATGAAACCACTAATGGCAAACGGCTCATGGCATTAGAATGAAGAACACCAGCAGAAGCCACTATAAAAGATATTGCTGGGGTGAGAAGGGCCAGTTACTCTTCCCCTGCTAAATGAAAGAACACCCACTTGAAAGAATGCCTCTTGTTCAGATATCAGTGTTTTATTTAACCTCCTAGCATACCTGTACAATTCTTTTGTGCTTTGCTACTGTTGCTAAGCTCCATGCAGTAAGCCTTCCCTGTGTGCATTTGACTTTTTCCGGACTATGGTTCAGACATATTCCTTTTATACGGTGCCAGCCCTAATCATCATTATGGTGATGCCACTAATGTGCCTATCTGTCAAAGCAAGACAAAATAGGTGTGGAGGAGACACAATTGCATCATAAACTAATAAAACAATCAGGAAAGATAGGCTAGATTATGCCTCTCTACCAGCTTTTTTGTTGGGACGGTTTGACTTTTGGCCCCGACACATATGCCAATGGCAAGACAAACTCAAGGGACCCACAAAAAAGAATGTGTGTTCACAGCTGTACAGTGCACCAGTACAGATTACATGTTTTCAGGGTTGCGGCCACAACAGAATGCTAATTAACATACTGGAGTGCTGCGAACGGCTGTAAGGGCCTTATTGTTCCATTATTTCATGCAGCCCAGCTGCCTTTGTTTATATCACTTATCCTCTCGTGCCACAGGTTTTCACTCCAAAAATACTATCCCAATACAATGTTAATATTTAAAAAACAAAGAAGTGGCAGATTGTCATTCCTGTGTCAGTCTCAAACTGCGGAACTGTTAAGCTGTTCGGGGTTCGGTATTTAGAAATAATTTAACAGCCATATTCCGACACTGCCTGCATTCTAACATAATGGCTGACTATGTGAACCAAGCTAATGCATAACTATCCTGACATCACTTATGAGATTTAGATTGGTCAGTTAATGGAAGTCTTTACCAAAATCAATACCATAACCGCTTCTTGAAATGAATGCGATCTTTTTTTTAGCACTGAGCGCTGTGAACAATAAGTACAGAAATATACTACCTTTGTATATAACACAAAGGAATTGGGATTGGAAATTAAAAAGCAATTACAAAGCTTTTGGGGTTCTCTCCTTTTTTCCCTTTCCCTTTTGCAAAGTAATGTTGCAGATGACTATTAACAATAAACACATATAAAAGGAGCAATGCAGAATATTTATGTATTTATGTATCATTCCTTTTTCTCATTAAATGAAAAAATCATGTACTAGCTTCCTCATCTAGTTAAGTTCTAATAATGATGGTGGTTTGCAAATCTTATTTTTTTAAAGTGGCAAATTTTAAAAAGCTGTAATTTCACCTCTTTTTAATTCATCATATGCCTTCTTCTTGCCTAAGCCCTTTCCTCAGTACATATGACTGGCAAAAGTTTTGCCATCTTCACTGGAAACCATACATAGAATTAAAAGATAAAGGTAAGAACATAAGAATAAAAGAGCCTCCGCTGGATCAGGCTTAAGACTCATCTAGTCCAGCTTTCTGTATCTCATAGCAGCTCACCAGATGTGTCAGAGAGACCTATATCCAGGTGCCCTCATACACAAGACCTGGATCCAGATGCCCTCCCCTGTGTCTGGCATTTTGAGGTTGCCTGCATCTGCCTATGCACAAACACACCCATCATAGCTTGTAACCTATGATAACCCTTTAGGAATTTGTTCAATTGAGGCAAGATGCCATCACCACATCCTGAAGGAAGGGGTTCCACATTTTAATTACACGCAGGGTAAAGAAATTTTTTTGTCCTAACGGACAAAACACGTGGTGTCCCCCACAGGTTGTTGACTCTCAATGAGCTGCACCTTCATCCCTGTAACAAGGCCAAAGAGCCAACATTGTCCAAAGATTTGTAGCAGGCATGACCAAACATCAAGGAGCACAGACACTTTTACCTTCCCATCAAAGCAGTACCTATTTATCTACTTGCATTTACATGTTTTCACACTGTTAGGTTGGCAGGAGCTGGGCAAGTAATGGGAGCTCGGTCTGCCCTGAGGTATCAGGTCTCATACCACAGACCTACCAACCTTCAGGTCAACAAGCAAGTCTTTAATCATTGAGCCACTTCAGTATTTGCATATTCTAAACTAGGGTGCCCAAACATTTTGGCATGAGGGTCACATTATCTCTCTGACACTGTGGCACAGAAGACTGTATTAGAGACGGATCTGGAAGATTACAAGGCTTTCCCATGGCTTGCTGGATGGATGGGTCTTGCCACACACTGTATTAAGTCTTGCTGTGGGCCACATCTGGCCCTGGGCTGGGATTTGCACACTCCTGTTAATAGTTAACAAATGGCTAACTTTATTTAAAACTAGAATTATCTTCAGCCTTATTTATAGTTATCTAGCATTACCTAGAATTTAGGTGGGGGAATTTATACAAGGATGCTGCATAAGCTTTTATTGTATTGAGTTAGAGAGCGTTTAAGGACTGCATGGCTTTCCTGGTCCTGGGGCAGAGCAGTTGCCTTATACTACTATACTAGCTATATCATATGTAAGACTCCACATCTCCATGGAAGTCAGGATGGGTGGGTGGGTTTGTACTAGTCTGTCTCAACTAAGATTAAGTGATCCCAAACCCCTCTATTTTTGTGAAAATGGTTGAGGTATTCCATAGTTCCCCCTTATCGAATGTGCATAGAAAAATAGAAACTTATGAAAATTTCGCTCCATTGTAGTTTACAGACACCTGGTAGGCCACAATGCATGGTTTACTACTCACTTAGCTTGGTGAGCCTGCATTGTACATGCATGTTCAACTTCCACAAGGAAAATATGAAATGGCTCTGAGACTAGCAAAGGAGGCAACAAAACTGTCCAAGATACAACTGTACCAAGATAAAAGTCATAATCTGTAATCATTTAAATTAGAGTTGATGAATTCGGTTAGAATAATATTCATTTCTACTATCTCCTCCACAATTCAGCAATCATTGCATGCGTTAATCATGAAATACACTAAAAACATAGTAGTTTTTCAAAAAAAAAATTTTTTAAACTAGTAATACCAGCTATATGTGAAAATATTTGCACTATCTGTCTTATGAAAAGCAGTAATAAGCTCATTTAATGTTTGAACAACCCAAACAGCATTGAACTGTGAACATGCCACAGGTGTGCAACAATCTAATATGCATCAGTTTCCCAGCTATGACCATTCCCCCTACTGTGGATACAAGATAGATTTATTTAATTGGATCCAGGCGCTAGCTAAATCGCCCAGCTCCTTTGTGTTTGAGACCCCCAACTAGTTTATATACCAATAATAATAAAATAACTTTATTTTATAACAGCTCAACCCATTACAGGGGTTTTCTGCCTGTATTCTAAACAAACAGAAAACCCCTGTAATGGGTTGCAAAGTTACAATGTTGCAAAGTTTTGCTCAAAAGCCATTGCTGTCCGATATAAAAATGTTGTAAAATAGGGGCAGTTTGAAATAACTTCAAATAATTTTAATAACAGAATGTGGCTGATGGGAAAGATGTTAATGTTTGGTTTATTTAATCCATTGAGGCAAGATGGATTACAAGTTGGACTTGAAAACTTCAGCAGATGAAAGCTTTGAATTCTCCATCTTTTAAACATTTTGCCTATAATTTTTCACTGTGGCCTTAAAGTGTACCTGAAAGTGCATCCAAGATGATGCACCATTTTTCTCCAGATCACAGCTCCCTATTACTGTAACACATCTGTCTGAATATAGTTGGATGCTGCCTTTCATTTTCATGTTTAACTGGCCAAGCAAAACAATATCCACTCTTGTGTTGCATACAAATATTACTACAACAAATGAACATGATCTTTGTTTTGCTTCCCAGTTACTATCTCAACCATCTTCTAAAACTGTTAAGAGGCCTATATCCTAAAGTGAAATTAAACCCCTTGCTCCGGAGCAGTTAAGGTGACTTTCCATAAGATAACACTAGAGGGTGACGTAACTGCGTGGACCCGTAACTGTTATGGATTTTGTTATGGATTAGGTGGATGTGGACCTCATTAGGTGACATGCATAGGTGTGGAACACCAATACTGGCCCAAAATTGTAAAATTTTGTTATTTTCAAATAATACCATCATTTATCGATGAATGATTTCATGAAGAAAGCAATGAAACTAATCATGTTGAAGTTGCTATCAAAAGTTATAGGGAAAGGTACCAGGGTTGTTGGGGCAAAGGTACATCGCCGTGCCACCCAAGGCATTGCCTCAGCCACTGCATGAGAGGAAATCCATCACAGGGAAATGTGATGGCTTCCCATACCACGTGATACAAACCCTAGTGATACCACTGCGCCTTACTCAGAGGTTTATCTGAACCATGATTGAGACTATAATCAATTAAACTACTCTTGCAGTGGCCCATCTTGCAATTGGGCCACCCCAGTGATAGATAGGGGAACCCAAGTGCACTTCTGGATTGTGCCGTAGGTCTCTCAGGCACCTTTCCATTGCTTCCCTCTACATAGGGGTGAGCCCCATTGACTGTAATAGGCTTACTGAAAAGTAGACATGCATAAGTTGGTCTCTCAGGAAAGGCAAAGGAGGTGTTGGCAGAGTTCCGAAACCAGCTGTATTCCAGCTGGGACCATTTTTTCACTTGTTTATCAAAACATCACTTGTTTATCACGTTATAATTTATTATAAATGTTTGCTTGTCTTGCAAAAAACTATCAATCCAAGTTACACTCAGTCTAAGGTTTTACTGTATGATGATTGTCTGAATGCACTCCAGTCATGAATGCACTACCATTTAATGGCAAAGAGGAACTAAGAGGGGCATCTGATGTGATTGAGGGTTTTTGAATCTAGGAATCTCCCTTTTATGCAGCTTTGAAAAACACAGGTGTCTTATTTTGAGCTAGGACTAGACAGATAATAAATGTAATGTTCTTTCTATATAAAAGTTATATAACTATCCATTTAATGGCACCAATATTCCCTCAAATATTCTGACACAGATGGCTACAATATATGCATAGACTTTCATGGTCACATGGGCCTTCATATTCTATGAGAACATGATGGTTCCTGTAATGTAAAGGAGGAAATCCACTATAGTCTTGGATTATTACCTGGTATGTTTCAGGTAATAACAATCTTTGATATCAGAATTAACAAAAGATCCAGGTGTGGTTCAGAGGCATTCAAGTCTGGTTTTTTGTGCTCAGTTGCTATGAGTGCAGCATGTTTACTGTCACTGGTTAGAAGAATTATTAAAGAAGCTATTCAGACCATAGGAAATGTGGTTTTATAAGATATAGAAAAACTTCATTTAACTAAAAAAACAGATTTTCAAATATGCATGTAAATGGGATCCTGTTCTGACACAACGTCATATAGGGATATACAGTCTGTGCAAGTAAAAATTTGAGATCCTATTCCTTTAAACTGATAGAATGGGATTGCAAAAAGAGCACAGTAATAAACTGATTATGCCTCTAATCAATGGATATTTGTATAAGTGCCAGGCATAAGACATAAGTGATTCCATGTGTTAATCATAAGGCAAGCATTTGCTTCAGCTTGCCTGCATGCAACCAGAGAATTGAAAATTCAGCATCACTTCAGAATAAAACATCCTAAATGGACTTAACGAGACATTTAATTCAGAAGTATTCAGAGATAAATGAAGAGTTGAATGCATATATGTACTTTAATGTAATCCAGGGATAGCTTTCTTTTCTGGCCAAGCTCTTGGTGGTCCCTAATGATCTAAGATGCTAACATTTATTTCAATGAAACACCCATTCCACTCTTAAATTTTGAGACTGGAGTAATCCATTTTAAAATGGAATACTCTCCTTTATAAAATCTGATTACACTCCAAATGGTATCCAATTAAAACCGCCAAACAGGATAATCATGATCCCACACTTTACTGGTTAAATGGATACGGCTTCGGGATTTTTCCAAAAGACTGGAACCTACACTGTTGGCAAGCCCCAAAGACAAATGTTCAATGGTTAATTCCAATAAGAGAAATGGTATGATGCAAACCTGCCCAGAAATCAATTATATTCCACCCTGTCTCCTGATTCCAAATGTACTATATACAGCCTGGTTGAAATCATGTGAAAATGACAGACAAAATGAGACAGAAATTGAAATGTACAAGAACAGAAAGAAGGCTTGTGGTGGGCCTTAAATGCCCACCATACTAGGACATGAATGACACTGGACCACTCAACAGTCTGCCTACCTCACAAAGCTATTGTGAAGATAAAAGGAGTTGAAGAAGAACCATGTGCTACTCCGAGTGTTGTGGAAAAAGGCAGGAGGGCAGGATAATAATGCAATTAAATAAATCAATACAACGGCTATGGGTGGTGCAAGTGGTTAAGACACTGTGGCCTATATCCTAAAGTGAAATTAAGCCCCTTGCTCTGAAGCAGTTAAGATGACTTTCCATAAGATAACACTAGAGCAGCGTTTCTCAAAGTGGGGGTCGGGACACCTTTGGGGGTCATCTAGAGATTTCCTGAGGGTCACCTAAAGACCCCTAGTGCAGGGGGCCAGGTCAGGCTTGCCAGACCTCTGGCTGTAGCTGCAGTGCACTGGGGCTGACTGACAGCCTCAGGGCCCAATCCTATGCATGCCTACTCTGAAATAAATCCCATTATAGTCATGGGAGCCTTTATTCCCATTTAAATGTGGATAGGATTGCAGCCTCAGGGCCCAATCCTATGCATGCCTACTCTGAAACAAATCCCACTGTGTTCAATATGTGCATAGAACACACATTTCATTTGTAAGAATGAAAATACATCCTGCATATCGGATATTTACATTACGATTCATAACGGTAGAAAAATTACAGTTATAAAGTAGCAACAAAAATAATTTTATGGCTGGGGGTCCCCACAACATGAGGAACTTATAAAGGGGTCACGGTGTTAAGAAGATTGAGAACCACTGCACTAGAGGGTGACATAACTGTGTGGACCCGTAACTGCTATGGATTTTGCCCTGTGCCTATTAACCAGTAGGCCAGGGTTCAAGACGTGGGTCCCCACAAGACAGGACGAGCTCCTCCTGTCCTTAGCCCAGCTCTGCGACACAGCTGGAACCAATCGTATTGGCTCTGCCATTCCATTGGACTATTTCAGTGGCATGGAGAGGGGGGATTTGCTGCTTGGGTAACAGCCTATCCTCCATATTAATCTACTCAGGTCTTCGTGCTTTGCATACAGCACTGAGCACGATACCATAGTCTTTCAAGACTGATGGATGCCAATGCATGCAATGCTAAATCAATGCAAAAACTGTATGCTGTTGTGACAAATCTTTTTTAAAAAATCCTGCTTGGGGTGACACATATAGTTCTTTCTTTCCACACCACCTTTTACCTCAACACTTCCCAGCCTTACCTTGGAACACAAAGGACAGAACCTGGGCTCTGAAGCATGCAAAGCCTTGCTTTATTGTTGAACTACAGTCCAATCCCTATCTGAGCACCCCAAGAGTACCCATGTGCTGTTCCCTAAAGGAAAATCCAGATCTCTTGCAGATGGCATTTGGCATCATGATTTATCCATCTATCTTTATAACTTCTCTTATAGGACTTCTGCACAACTCTCTCAAGGACTGAAGAGAACTTTGCATGCTTAATACATTTTAGCACAGAGTTTCGCAAATGTTTTGAGCTCAGCTCACCCATCTAAGCATATGCTTCTTTTATTTATTTATTTGAAAGATGTATACTATTACTCCCATCTTTTTTCCAAGATTCAGGGTGGCTTATGACATAATAATTAAAAGCATGACAATTGATAGATTAAAAACAGATGAAGAGCCACCAAAAACCAAAAGAACACACCAGAAAAAAGAGAACCACCAACAGAGGCAATCAATATAACAAACAAAAGCAAGAGGTGACATCATAGCATGTTTTTACCTGCCCATGGATCTTGCCAGTGTTACAACACTGGTGGAGGTGGAACCTGCTGTGCCATGTTTCTAGGTCCATGGGTTTGGGCTGGGCATTGATGAGTCAGCGATTCTTCAAGGTTGAATATAGGAATAAAATACCCCTCAAATTTTCAAAATTTGTTTTTAGTGGGTTCCTACAACATGAAAGAAATACCCTCCTCAAATTTCATGCTTCTAAGTCTGGCCATTTTGGCAGGGCATTAGCAACTAAGTCAGTGAGTAAGATGAATGAGTCAGTGCAGGTGCAATCCTAACCAATTTAGGCCGACAACTCACCAGCTCCCTATTCCCTTGGCGGTATGGAGAAGCTGGTGCATATATTTGCTCTGGTCTAACCTCACCGGGAGTGGTGCAGAAGTGACACCCTCAGGCCAGCCAGGCATTTGCGTCAGGACCCTTGAGTTGGGACCCTGAACACAGGGTTAGGACTGCAGCCTCAGTCAGTCAGTTACTTCAATTTTTTCTATTGTTTTGAGTGCTCCAGAATATTGGCGGCAGGGAAGGGTTGATACAAATCTTTTTAAATGCATTGCACCGAGAACAAGACCATGTGCTATTGGGAAGGAAGGTGTTCAGTAATTTTACATATAATGAATCAAATCTTTGGCTCAAGCCTCTGCAATCATTATTCCGGCAGCATATCACAAACTCTACTTTTAAACAAGTTTGGGCATATACCCTCTTCCATCCAACTTAGAAATATAAACCTTAAAGTAGCAACTGTATTGTTGCATATATCTGTAAAAACTGTGACTCGATACTTCTATAAACTGATGGAGTCAAGTTACACATGATGCACCAATGTATGCACCTCTGTTTTTTAATTTCCATCAAAATAGTCATGGGGAGATGCTGGAATGCCAGATTTGTGGGTTCTTTTCTCATCATGTCTGAAATATTTCCATCTGCTTTTATTTCCACAGAGAAAATGTGAAGGTTCCTATATCCTTGTATTCTTCCCACAAGACTAAAGCCACTGTGGGATTTGGAATGGCAACACTCCTACTGAGGAAAGGCTTCTGCAGCCTCTATCTCATCTTCTATATATATAAAAGAGAAAAGTCACTGACTGACTGACTGACTGACTGACTGACTCATCACCGCCCTGCCAAAACTGCTGGGCCTAGAAGCGTGAAATTTGGGGTGGGTGTTCCTTCCGTGATGGAGGGGTGCACTAAGAACCGGTTTTTGGAAATTCCAACCAGAAGGGGGTGAAAAGGGGCGCAACGCGTTTTCCTCCCTATACTTTGCATTGAGAATTGCTGACTCAGCAAAATTCCGCCCCAACTGCTGGGCCTGAAGCATGGAATTCTGGGAGTTCCTTCTGTCACCTGAACACCCCCAAGAACCATCTGGAGAAATTTAACCCTTCAGGGGCTGAAAAGGGGGCAACGTGTTTCTGTCCTATACTTAACATGGGAGACTGAATCACATCCAGCCTATTTGGTGCTCAGTGCCTGGTGAACCGGGGGATGTTTTTCGGAGGAAGAGGTTGCACTGGCGAGGATGCTACGCATGGGGGGAAGTTGCGCATGGAGGAAAGTTGCGCATGGGAGGATGATGAGCATGGGGGGAAGTTGTGCATGGGGGAAGTTGTGCATGGAGGAAGTTTCGCATGGGGGACTGATGCACATGGGGCAAGTTGCGCATGGGGGGATGATGCGCATGGGGGAAAGTTGCACATGGGGGAAAGTTGCGCATGGGGGCAAAGTTGTGCATGGGGGCAAAGTTGTGCATGGGGGCAAAGTTGCGCATGGGAGGAAAGTTGCGCATGGGAGGAAAGTTGCGCATCGGCGGATAATGCACATGGGGAAAGTTGCACATGAGGGGATGGTGCGCATGGGGAAAGTTGTGCATGGGGGAAAGTTGTGGATGGGGGAAAGTTGCACATGGGGGAAAGTTGCACATGGGGGAAGTTGTGCATGGGGGAAAGTTGCGCATGGGGGAAAGTTGCACATGGGGGTTGATGTGCATGGGGGAAAGTTGCACATGGGGGTTCATGCGCATGGGGGAAAGTTGCACAGGGGAATGATGCGCATGGGGGATGATGCGCACGGGGGAAAGTTGCACATGGCGGAAAGTTGCGCATTGGGGGAAGTTGCGCATGAGGGGACGTTGCGCATGAGGGGAAGTTGCACATGGGGGAAAGTTGTGCATGAGGGGGTATTGTGCATGGGGGAAGTTGCGCCATGGGTGAAAGTTGCGCATGGGTGGAAGTTGCACATGGGGGGATGATGCGCATGGGGGGATGATGCGCTTGGGGGAAGTTGCGCATGAGGGGAAGTTGCACATGGGGGGAAGATGTGCATGGGGGAAAGTTGCGCGTGGGGGAAAGTTGCGCGTGGGGGAAGTTGGGCATGGGGGAAAGTTGTGCATGAGGGGACATTGCACATGGGGGGACGATGCACATGGGGGAAGTGGCACTTGGGGTGTTTCTGCGCCATGGGGGGATGGCATAGGGGGAAATGTTACACCTGCAACGCGAGTACGCTTTTCGCTAGTCTTCCATAAGTCCTTCATTCAACCAGTCACCTGTGGCTGCTGTTTATTTTTATTAATTTTATCAGTTTCACAGGAAGCTTCCTGTTATAGTATCTAACCAAGTTGAATTTGTTCTGCTGTGATGGCCAACAAGCCTTCAGACAATTGACTTTTCCAATGCTGCCTAAAACTGCCAGAGGTTGAAGCTGAGAGCAATACCACTGAGTTATGGTCTTCCCCATACATTACACTGTATGCTAGTTTGGCCTTGAGTTAATGAAAAAAATGTCAGAACACAGCACTTCTCCGGAAAATAAAAACAGCATTTTTTTATCTTTTCCTATGTAAACCACTTTGAACACTTCTCTTTTGAAAAGCAGTATATAAATATGTATCACCATCATTCTGATTTTTGCTATTCGTGAGAACGAATACCTTTATCTAAAAATAAGACATGTGCGTGGAAAAGGCTTCCTTCGGATGGCAAGCTTTGTATAGGGTTAAATTTATGTTCCATTACAACCCCACCCCACCCCCTCTCCTTTTTCTTCTTCCTTTTGGTTTCATCTTCTCGGTAAAACACATAACTTAAAATGAAATCAAATATTAAAAATGACAGACTATATAAGTGCTGTGAGTAACTTCAGGTCACGGAGGGAGGGAAACGCAGGCAAGTTGTCAGGCACTATCTGTCAGAGTGAATTAGAAACAATCAACAGAGACTGAAAGGGAAGGTGATTGTTATTAAGCAGTGGGGCTGTGAGCAAGCTACCCAGATGTGGTCATGCATATAAAGAACAGGAAACAGCAGTTTAATTCAGGAAGCAATGGCGAATAGGGCAGCACAAAGGATAAAAGTCTTTTGTCGCTAATAAGCTGGAAGTTACTTTGATAACAGCAGGGTTAGAATCTAGAATAAAACACATTTCTTTTCCTACCATACACCATTAATATCACAGAAATGTGGTTTTAAAAAAGGAACGTGTGACAAGGTAAAGATTAGTTGCAGGGCCTCTGCATCAACAGCAATACAATGTCACAGCTCATATTATTAATTAGAAAACCTCGATTGACTAAGTCTAGGTGAGAAGAAGGAGTTGATTGGGGGGGATTTAACTCCTTTACCTCTGCAAAATGCTCAAAACTGGAACTCTGTACAGAGCTAAATAATAAGTGTATTATTGTTCCAAGAAGTGCCCCTCCTAAATAGTTTTGTGCTTTCCCCCTCCGCACTTTTTATAGCCCATGGGAAAGGTGAATAATTGGAAACAGTCTAAATATAATGAAGACCATTTACGTGGAGGCTAAAAATAATTTTGCATGCAGAAGGGGCTTGGTTTCAGAACGGGCGAAAATGGAAATAAGAATTGCATATAAGCAAAGTCATTCTGCAACTATACCATAGCTGCTTTAACTATAGCTGGATAACAGTTTTCTGATGCTAAGATCACAGGGTTTCGTGCTAGTTGTTGTTGTTAGTGATGACTCAACATCAGAATTCCCTGAAGAACATGGATAGAGTTGGGTTAATATAAAATTCAAACAGAAACCAAAAGGAGAAATAGTTCATCTGCCACACGCCTGGCTAATAATTCATGGCAAAATCAGCCCCTGACTTAGGGCTAAATTAATATTATTCTAAGTAAGCTAAAGCATAGAGCCTTAGACATATTGGCGACTCTGGTGGAGCATGGTTTTTCTGCCAGAGCTTCTATTCCAAAAGTTAGTATATCATGCATCATGTGACACATCTGAATTTTCACACAGCAACATCCAGGCTGTTGATTTGTGATACATCAATGGTAGATGAGCCCATTTAGAACAATTTAAAAAACAGTTCTCTGAGCACACTAAAGCATTTGATGTCGACAAGTAGGTAAAGAACAAGTGATTTCAGTGCTTCTTCCATTTCCATTCTTCAAAACTTGCTGTAGAGCAAAATGGTAGCTTGCTGGCAGAAGGAATGTGAGCAGCAAGATAACAAAAGCAAAACAGTAGAAATTTGTGCCCATTTTATATTAAAAAAACTTTGAAGGAATAAGACAAGACTGTCCTTTATCACCACTTCTGTTTATACTGGTTCTGGAAGTTTTAAACAGAGATATTAGATGATGATAGGATACAAGGGGTGAAAATTAAGAATGAAATTTTGAAACTAGGAGCTTTTGCAGACGATTTTATGATTTCACTTGAAAATTCTCTGAAAAATATTAAAATATTGATGACAAAATTAAATGCATTTGGGGCTTAATCAGGTTTTAAAATGAATGAAAACAAAAATTTTAACCAAAAATATGACTAAGCAAGATCAGTTTGAATTGATGAATAAAGATTTAAAGATTAGGAAAAATTAAATATCTGGGTATCAATTTGATAAGCAATAATTGTATGTTATTTCAGAATACTTATATGAAAGTGTGGAATGAAATCAAAAAAGATTTTATAAGTTGGGAAAGATTAAAATTATCTTTGATGGGAAGAATTGCAGTAATTAAGATGAATATACTTCCAAATATGTTGTTTTTATTTCAGACCATACCAGTTGTAATATCTGATGCTCATTTTAAATCGTGGCAAAGAGATATTTCAAATTATATTTGGCAATGAAAAAATAGAAAATAAGATTTCACAAGATGCAAAAGAAAAAGGTAGCCTTGAAGTTCCAGACCTAAAGATGTATCATGCAGCATCTGCTTTTATGTGGTTGAAAGAATGGTTGATGTTGAGAAACAAGAGATTTTGACTTTGGAAGTTCAGATTTAAGGTTTGGTTGGCATTTGCTTTTATGTTATGATAAAATAAAAGTGAATTCAGAATTTAAGTATCATTATCTAAGACATGCATTGTTAAGAGTTTGGAATAAATATAAGAAAAGATTTTATACAAAACCACCATTATGGATCTCTCCACACAAAGCTTTTTTTGGAAGATATTCGGGCCAAACAGATAATTGGTTAATATATAGAAATTTAATAATCTATTCACAAAATGAATATAGAATGAAGACAAGAGAAGACCTTTTAGAAGAAATACTAGAGTGCTAATGGTTCCAGTATAGACAGCTTTTGGAGAATTTAAAATGGATAAGAAACTGCATGGTTTTGAAGATACTATGTCTTTATTAGAGAGTCAGTTATGTGTAGAAGAAAAACATGTTATGACCAGGATTTATAAGTTATTACTAAAACATGAAACAGAAGAACAAGTTAAAGTTTGTATGATACAATGGGCGAAAAATGCGAGCCATGAAATATTGATTGGACAATGGGAGGATCTGTGGGATAAATTATTAAAATTTACGTTAAATGTGAGCATTAGAGATAATTTTTAAAAATGATGTATAGATGATATTTGACACTGGTTAAATTAGCTAAAATCTCTAAGAAGTTCTCAGATAAGTGTTGGAAATGTAAGAAACATGAAGGAACATTTTTTCATATGTGGTAGACCTCTCCCAAGGCAAAAAAAAGTTTGGATTCTGATTCATCAACAATTACAGTTGATATTCAAAATGATATTGATATTCAAATGAATATTCATATGAAACCAGAGGCTTTTCTATTGGAAATATTAGATGATTGAATCTCTAAAAAATTGAAATTTTTTTAATATATGTGAGCAGCTGCAAGGATTTTATATGCTTTCAGAAATACCTTCTGTTTAAGAATGGTGGAGTTAGTTACTGGACTTTGCTGAAATTCTCTTAAAGAGAAGTCAGTAAAAAGTTTTATGGACAACTGGAAAGCATTCATGGATTTTCCACATGAAAAAGGGATGATGAGTAAAGTTAGTTATGGATTTGATGAATAGATAATTGTTATATAATTTTATCCCTTTTTCTGATGTCTGCTGTAACTGTTAAGTAGCCTTATAGTTTAAGAAAATTGTTTTAAGTAGTATAATTTAATAAAAATTAATTGAATGTCATTTTAGACTAAAGAAAAGTAAATAAGGTAATCTACGCTTGCTGTATACTCTGTTAAGAACACATTTGTTTATTTTTTCCTGTTTTGTTATTCCTTTAATTCTTTTTTCTTTCTCTTTTTTCCCTCTTTTTTGAAAAATAAATAAAAAATATATTTTAAAAAACTTTGACAGCTGTTTGGACACCTTAGAACAGTAATATGGTGTGTCGCTGATAGTGCTGCAGAAATTTGGAGATGGTCATTAATTACTAGAAAAAAATTGGGGGATTTGAACAGGGGATTTGAACTTGTCAGTGGTACAAACAACTGATGGTGTGCCTTGACAATTTCAGTACCTTGTTAGTGTGTCATGAGATAAAAAAGGTTGAAAATCACTGCCTTAGAACAAAGGTTCCAAACCACAGGCAGAGAAATAGGCCAGGGCAATGACCTTGCCCCCGAATCCTCCATTCATCCTAGAGCAGAATCATATGCATGATTACTCAGAAAAAAATCCCATTGTATTCAATGAGGTTTACTCCCAGGATTCATGCATCCATAATCTGGACTGATAGGGATAGGAAGTTATCTACAGTAGATTTCTGATTTGTCTGGATTCCTGGAAAAACTGGAAAAAATACTATGAGAAATGTTTTTCTTTTTGCTGTAATCCATATAGCGAATCCTGCTGGCTTTTTCAATATTGTTCATCAATGTCTGTACAGGTACACAAAAATAGAGCAGAGAACATCCAGTATTTGCACTATATGCGGAAATGAGCACAAGTCTTTCTGGTGTTCACACTAAGAAAGCAAGACTTGGATAAAATGTCTAAATTTCAAAATAGTCAGGATTTTGCATGTTCAGACAAGGGGTAATCTAACTGATTACCAGATTACATTACCAGATAAGGAGTAATCTCAGGCTTAAATTAAATCCAAGATTAAATCCTGATAAGACAGAGGTTCTCCTGGTCCGGAAGTCCTCGACTCGGGTATTGGAATATCATCCTGTTCTGGATGGGTGGCAGCTGTGGCCAGGGGAGCCTTTGCTCAGCTTCGGCTGATTTGCCAGCTGCAACTGTACCTGAATCGTTCGGATCTGGCCACGGTGACCCATGTCCTAGTGACATCGAGACTGGATTATTGCAATGCGCTCTACATGGGGCTACCTCTGAAGACGGTCCGGAAGCTTCAACTAGTCCAGAATGTGGTGGCCCGTGTGGTTGCTGGGGCTCGTCGGTTTGACTCTGTCAGGCCACTACTTCAACGACTGCACTGGCTGCCCATTCGTTTCCGGGCTGAATTCAAAGTGCTGGTCCTGACCTTTAAAGCCCTAAATGGCTCGGGTCCAGGGTATCTGAGGGACCGCCTTCTTCTGTACAATCCGACCCGTCACCTATGGACATCTGAGGGGGCCCTACTGATTGTGCCGCCACTAAGAGATGTGATAGGTGTGGCGGCCAGAGATAGGGCCTTCTTGGTTGTGGCACCCCAGCTTTGGAACTCCCTCCCCTTAGAACTGAGGAAAGCTCCCTCAATACAGAGCTTCCCTCAGTACAGAGCTCCCTCAATGGCAGAGCCTTAAAACCTTTTATTTTAAAAAAGCTTTTTAAATGGGGCAGAGGTTGGGGGGCAGTTTTATTGTTCTATTTTATATTATTGTTTTTAACAAATGTATTTTAGTGTGTTTTAATTGTTCTTAGTTTTTTAAATCTAATTGTATTTTAATTGTTTTAATCTATATTTATAATTCTATTTTAATGGTGTTTTATTTTTCTGATTGATGTTAGCCGCCTTGAGCTTCCTCTTGCAGGTGAGGAAAGGCGGGGTATAAATTAAATAAATAAATAAAATCTAGCCTTGTAACTCAAACCTACATATATCTACATACAAGAAAGCCACAATGGGATTTACTTACAGGGATATGTGTTTAGGAGTGAAGCCCCAAACTATCAAAATACTGGTTGCAATAGAGTCTGCACTGGCCAAGTTCATGCTACTAAGGCATGAAAACAGCTGTCCCACTTTGGTCCCTATCAGGAATGTCCTGGAATCCTGCTATTTTGCCTCCAAATATTTGCTTCCAAATATTTTGCCCCATTCAACATTTTATAGAATCCACTGCTTATGTTACTACATCATGGGGAAAGTCAAATTTCAATTTCGCATCCCCTATTACCTGCCAAATGTCATAGATATGCACAGGTGTCTTTAGCATGAGATCATTGGGAACACTGACTTCAAACTGGGTCACATGTTGAGAACATCTAGACATGCTGAGATCATCTAAACCAGTAATTTTCAACCTTTTTCATCTCATGGGACACTAACAAGGAGACTGAAATTTTCAAGGCACAGCACCAGTTGTTTTTACCATTGACAAGGCACACCAGGCTGTTCAAATCCCCCAATTTTCTTATTAATTAATGTCAATCTTCATATTCCCACGGCACACCTGAGGACTATCCGGGGCACACCAGTGTGCCATGGCATACTGGTTGAAAATCACTGATCTAAACCTTTAAAATATCTCATTGTTTCCATATCTGAGTATTCTCTGATGTTGCAAGTCTTAAATTGCTCAGGGCTTTTCTTTTGAGTTTAGACCAGGGGTGTCCAACACGAGGCCCGGGGGCCTCATGCGGCCCAGTACAAGGGTGAATGTGGCCCTCCTGCAAAGCTGGCCACCACCATTGGAAGCTTTGTGGCAGCAGCCATTTTCAAATTTCATGTGCTTCTCTGCGCACTGCCCTGGTCGGCCACCACAAAGCTGGTCTGGGCTGCCTGGCTCCTTCCCCTACCTGCCTCCTGGCACTCAGAGTGCTTCAGGCCCCTGCAGACCTTGCAGCGCTCACCCACCTGCATCCCCCAAAAGCAGCCTCAGCCTCTATCCCAGCTGCTGTCTGCTGCCCTTGAGACCTACTTAGAAGTAAGCCCCATTAAAGTCAATGAGGCTTATTCCCAAGTTGCAGTCTGAGTGTCCAATGATGCATAGGATGGACTGTGATCCTCTCCAAGCTTAACCTTGGAGATATGCTACAACCCTAACCATTTCTACTCAGACGTAAAGCCCATTGTACTCAGTGGGTCTTACTCCCAGGAAAGTATATTCAGGATTGCAGCATATCTCCAAGGTTAAGCTTGGAGAGGATCACAGCCCATCCTATGCACCATGCCTCCTCAGAAGTAAGCTCCACTAAAGTCAATGAGGCTTACTCCCAAGTTGCAGTCTGAGAGCCCAATCCTATGGATGGCTAGTCAGCAGAAAACCCCATGATAATCAATGAGACTTACTCCAAGGTTTAGCTTGGAGAGGATCACTGCCCATCCGATGCATCATGCCTACTCAGAAGTAAGCCCTGTTAAAATCAGTGAGACTTACTCCAAGGTTTTAAAAATGTAGGTCAAAATATAGGACACCCTACATTTTGTCCTACATTTTAAAAAAAGTTAGTGATTATGGGTGGCCCAAACCAACTCGTCTTCTTCCAATGCAGCCCAGGGAAGCTAAAAGGTTGGACACCCCTGGTTTAGACCTTCCTTTTTCAATATCTGAGCATACTTGTGAATGAAAACAGTGCAATAATAAAGAATAGGATGGTTCTGGTGCATGTTCAGTGTGTTCCCATCATTGCATGACTACAGTATAATCATCTTTGCTGTATTTGAAAGGCAGGGTAAAAACTTCCAGCTCAGAAGACGCAACTTCCAAATAGGTTTTAAATATAGACAGCTCTTACATATCAAGCACTGCCGTCTTTTGTTAGAATGTTCTTTGGCATTAAAAAGGTAATTGTCTTCTACTTGAGGAAAGGATTTCAACTAGCTCTGCAAGGACTTCTGGTGGCCAAATGGCTATAGACTCTCACTGCTTGAAAAGGCTCAACTGTTTATGCTGGTTGAACTATACTTGCATTAAGCAAAAGCTCCAAGAAGGCAAATAATACAGCCTTCAGCAATAAGGCAAAAAGATGCCGAAATAAGTCAAGATTTTTGTTTGTTTTCCTTCTCCCTAGCCAATCGGTAGGTTCCTTCTAACCTCTCAGACTATGCAAGTGGCCTTTGTATAAAATTTACAGTGTTTCTTGCTGTCCTAGTTGTGAAGAATACAAATGAGGCTACCACGGACATGCCGTTATTTGACAAACACAAATCCATAAATGATGGCACACATCAATAGGCTAAGGAGCAAGGTGGCAATTTAAAAAAGAGAGAGAGAAGAAGAAGATTGAGTGCACTGGCGCTGTATTCTTATTTAAAATCTAACACTCTACTGTATTGCAAATTAACTATATAAATATTTTTAATATACTTTAAAATGTATGCGCTCAATGACTCGTGCCAAGTTTGTGTGCTGTGGACTACTTCCTTAACAGCAGCAACATTTATATGGTCATAACTGAATTTTTTTATCTTTATTTTTTAATTTAACACCCCATTAAGAGGAATGGGAGGAAGGGACATATGCACCTTTGCTTGGTTTTGTTACTTAGAGTTCCTCTCTGTCTGGATGCAGATGCAAGAAGACAGCCTTCCATTGATTTACAATGTGCTGTCTCCAAAGACACAAGCCCTGAATCCCCCCATCCCCCAATCACAGGCATTCCAGGATGCAGGTGCGCACAAGCTGGTGTATTTTGTGAATGGCACATCACTCACTAACATGCTGTAAATACTGGATGAAAACAATGGCTTTTTTAATAGCATTTTCATTAGCTTGATGTGCTCTTGCAGAGTGAAATCCAAAGCTATCGTTGTGTTCGTACAACACTTTGAAAACAGACAAAGCTTGTTGTGATAACTGGGTATATGTAGCAAGAAGGACCAGAGGAGGCATAAAAGGGCAAAAGACCATCAGAGCAGGGCTTAGTTTCTGGCTTCAGCTGGTGGTCACATCCTCCTATCTGAAGAGTAATTATGAACATGTCCAATTCAACTCTGTATATGTATTTGTATTTGTATTATGTACTATGTATAATGTCTGTTTTTAATTTTCTATTCTATGCCAATAAAGGTAGTTGAATTGGAACATGTATATAGGAATCTAGCTTATACAATACCAGTTTTGACAATGCTGAGTGGAAACACCTCACCAGGCAGTATATTTTTTCCTATCAGGGGATGCCAGAAATAAACTGGAAGCACTTTACAGCATCATCCCTTTTCCTAGAAATAGGGTTGGTTCACTAACTACACCCAGTGGCCCTAAAATTCAGGACGACATCTTGACAGGGGCAGCCATTGGTTCACTGGGTCTCTTTAGTTGCCTGCTACTGCTGCCTATTTTTAAGTCAGGGAGAAAGGGAAGAGGAGAGGAGGGAAAGAGGAGCTGATTTGGCCCATCTCCTCCCTCCTTCCCCCCCCTTTTGAAAAAGCAGAGAGAAGGAGGAAGAGTGTGGTGGTAATGCTGACAAGGTACTTTACAAAGGACATGAAGAATACCACAATTAAGCTCAATAGAGATTAGAAGAGGTGTAACCACTAGAAGTGTGGAAGGGGAAATTTGGTGGTGGCAAACAACGTGGGGGAGATGTGAAGGAGCAAGAGGAGATAGGAAGAGACCCAGGGGTGCCCAAGAAGGCAACAGAGAGATCAGTGTGTCAGAAAGGGAGATGCAAAGGAAGCATGCAGGAAACCAGACGAGCAAAATAGTGTGCTTTACATATGGCAGAAGACAGCAGGTGGACCCTGATGGCAGGTCATCTTAGGTTAGGCCTGCCTGGAAACTCCACGTGTTCTATCTTAAGTTACAACATGAAAGAAAGGAGGGAATAAAATAAAATTCATACATTAAAAAACATTTTGGCATGTCTAGAATCTGAAAGGATATAGATACCTGCACCAGCTGAATTCCCTTTTCTGCCTGATTTTTACAGATACGGCAACTTTCTCCTGCACAGCAGCAATTCATACTATTCACCCATTTCAAAATTCTACATTGCTCTTTGTGATCAGAGATTTATTTCTGATGGCAAAAATTTTCTTGTGTTACTTTCAGAAATAGTGGTAATAGGAATTGTATAACTACTAAACGTTGCAGGGTTGTGTAAGTGTACTAACTGTATAATATATCAAGAAAGGGAGTTTTAAAAAATTGCAAATTTGATATTGATTAACATTTGAGAAAGTTCAACAAGAGAAGAAGAGAGGGTTAAGAAAGAAATACAAAAGACCAACACAGTTTATGAAGGTCCCTACTACTAAAATTGCAAGTACAGTTAAATATTATTACCATAGTAGCTGTAATCGTCATTATCATTGCCTTCTAGTGGATAGCATATACAAGTTGGGAAACTGCTATTCAGCAGTGGATCTGAAGTCAACGCATGTGATTGAGCAACTCACTGTAGGAGTTGCATTGAATGCAGTCAATGAGTCAACTTTCACCACACAGCAACACTGCAATGGCCTCATGTCTGGGTGGCCATCAGTAGGTCACACTCTCGTAGTCAGGGCACTTGAAAAATTGGAGCATTTGTGACTTACAGCTGCTATAAAGAGGAACAAAATAAAAGGAATGTTTTTGCTAAACATAGAACTTTCAGCACAGAATAAGTAGCCTTTTTTCAGAGTGCTTGTAGCACCACAGAGCTCCCCAAGACCCTCGAGGTGTTCCTCAAGCACATCATACGTGGCCACCATCTGCTTGATGCTGTGCCACTCTAGGCAAGCACAAGTGATCTTGGACTCCCTGAGATTCCTCATATGCACTGGTAAGGCTCTCCAAGATCCCATTAGTAATGTAAAGGACTCATACTAAAGAGTTTGAGAACTGCTAGAATAAAGGGTCAGTCATAGAATCACTATTGTTAGGAAGCTGTTGTAATAGAGGTACCTAAGAATGTTTGAATAATGTTTCTTGTGGAATCCAGGAACAGGAGGGGCTGTATGATCTTTATATATATGGCATGGAAGCAGAGGACTCTGTACTTCAGGGAGCTAACAAGGTGGAGGATTAAGAACAAAGAGACAGAATTGACACCTATCCCAATATCTTCTGAAATTTCTGAGCACCCATGCAACATACATGATCCTGTTGTACATTTGACTATGGAAGTCCTCTAAACAATTTGGGATCAAATGTTTAGAAGGCATCAATCAGTTCCCTAAGTTATTTGCACCTTCTTTCCTAACAGAAGCCAATAACATGAGCCAATGAACATTTTTCCAAGTAAAATGAGCCCCTCTCCTCTATTTTATACATTATCACACAGGACATCTGCAGTATCAAGTCACTTGTGAGTGAATCCCTGCATTTATCATATGTTCAGACTACACAAACAAGAAGGTCAATTTTGATGAAAACCTATTTGAATGTGATTCAGCAACTGAATGAACTCCTGATTGAAAAGTTGCAGTTTCAGCTGGCTAATCACATTTATTTTACTGCATATGAAAACATTGTAATGAAATAAAAAATAGGTACTGCTAGATGCTCTCAGTTGTTAGGGTTTCTCCTCCTCTTCTGTGTGACATAATATGAAGGGTTTGATTTCTCTGTATCTTCATCATGAGTTAGGGTGCAATCCAGAGTAACTACGGGGAGTCCTTGCTGCGGTTTAAGAACAATTTACTCTGGATTGCATTATGAATTTCCCATAGATTTTCACTAGGTGGTGCAGTAACTATGGGTGCACGTAATGTCTCCTACGTGCTCCTGTAGTTACTCTGGATTGTAGGGTTAATCATTTAAGCTATTTTACCTTATATACACCTTATATATTTAAATATTTATATACCTTATATATTTTACCTAATATATGTCTTAACCTTCTAAGTTCCTGTTAAACACAGCCTTAAGTAATCACCTGTGAAATGTATTCAGGTCAGTGCTGCATCTGATGTAAGCATAATTCCATGTGGGGTTGTCATACAAACCCTATCCAACACAACAACTGTTACAACTTGGTGTTTCAATCTTAATGGGGATCACTTAAAAATACTAAGAGAGGCTTTGGCAAGTTGAAGGGAGAGGTGAGGACTGGGACGCATTTTCCTCCTTCCACTTCCTTTTTGGTGTCTCAGTGTGGCTAAACACAAACCCTAAGAAGCGTATATACAAATATACATAAGCAGGCCTCTGTCAGTCTTGAGAGACTATGGTATCATGCTCGGAGCTGCATACGCTGCATGAGAAGAACGAAAGCCTGGGTTAGATTGTTATGGAGGACAGGCTGTTACCTAAGCAGCAAATCCCCCCTCTCCATGCCACTGAATTAGTCCAATGGAAAGGCAGAGCCAATATGATTGGATTCAGCTGTGTCACAGAGCTGGGCTATACAAGCCAAAAAGGACTGCCTCTTGAGTGCTTTTCTGTGGCTTCCCAATGCAGAAGTTGCAATGAGACACTAAGAGTACAATCCTAACCATGTCTACTCAAAAGTAAGCCCCATTATGTTCAATGGATCTTACTCTCAGATCTTTAGGATTGCAATTCTAACCCTCAGTTAGGCAACCCTATGTCTACATACAAGTCCCATGCTGGCCTGGGGGGTGCCACAAAAGTGCTGTAAGACACTTCTGTGTACTCCTGTGGGAGAGTTAGGCCACAGCACAAACAGGTGCTTGCTTCCTTACATCACCAATTGAATGGGAAGACCAATTAGTTGTACCAGCCTAAGGGCAAAATCCATTGCAGTTACGGGTCCATGCAGTTACCCTCTAGTGTTATCTTACAGAAAGTCACCTTAACTGCTCTAGAGCAAAGGGCTTAATTTGACTTTAGGACAAAAGTTAGGGTGAAAGTTAGGATTGCACCCTAAGAGGGTACCATATCCTCAATTCCCAGGACCTGAGATGCAGAGCACAATCCTGGTAACTGAGCAAGAGACACTCTTTCAAGTGGGTGCTCCTCTTTTATTTAGCAGGGGGAGAGTAACTTGCTCTATACACCCCAGCAATGTCTGTTCAAGTGGCTTCTGCTGGTGTTCTTTTTTGCATTTTAGATTGTGAGCCCTTTTGGGACAGGGACCCATTAGCTTTTAATTAGCTATTATTATTTTTCCATTTTCTTTGTAAACCACTTTGTGAACTTTTTAATTGAAAAGCGGTATATAAATACTGTAGATAGATAGATAAACATGTCTACTGAAAAGTAAGCCCCATTGTCTACAATGGCTCTTACTCTCAGGAAAGTGGCACTACTTTAATGTCCTAGCTTCCAGGGTGGGTTGGTATTCTACCATCTGTGAAGTTTTGGGCAATCCTTCCTGAGGATTGCATCGCTCCATTCCCCCTTTTCCCTACAAGCACTTACATTTCTACAAGCAGTAGGTCTCAAACAGGGAGCTTCAGAACCACTGACTTAGGGAAATCTTGAATTGCTGCTCAGTCACTATGGCTGAACTATCCATACTTTCCCAGGAGGAAACCTCCCACTATCCATACTTTCCTGGGAGGAAACCTCTACAGTCTACAGTCTACAGTATTTATACACCGCTTTTCAACTAAATAGTTCACAAAGCGGTTTACAAGAAAATGGAAAAATAATAGCTAATTAAAAGCTAATGGGTCCCTGTCCCAAAAGGGCTCACAATCTAAAATGCAAAAAAGAACACCAGCAGAAGCCACTTGAACAGACATTGCTGGGGTGAGTAGGGCCAGTTACTCTCCCCCCTGCTAAATAAAAGAGGAACACCCACTTGAAAGAGTGCCTCTTGCTCAGTTAGCAGGGGTACAATGGGATTTATATCTGAGTAGACTTGCATAGGATTGGGCTCTATCCCCCAAATCCAGAGTAACTACGGGAGCACATAAGAGACTTTACGTACACCCATAATTACTGCACCACCTAGTGAAAACCTATGGGAAATTCATATTGGAATCCAGAGTAAGTTGTTCTTACACCGGAGCAAGGACTCCCCCTAGTTACTCTGGATTTTGCCCTATGTTACACTAGTAAAATTATGATTAACTGCCACCATCCCCCCCAAAAAGTAACTACAGATGTCTAAAGAAATAGATGAATGGGCATAGGGATTTCCTTTCTCTTTAACTTCTTGCTTCAGACTCTCTAATTCTCCGTACGATACTGATGAGAGTACACAACCACTGCACGAAGTTCTTGTCCTGTAACAAAACTACTACCTTCTGTAATAGAACTACTATGATCAATGTAAGAGTGAGATGTTGGAAGACTATGAACTCTCCCATCTGTGCTTGTACTTTCCCCAGAGGGTGAATATGCTAAGCGGCAATTCCCTTGCTTGGCACATAATCTCTAAACCTTACAGGCAATGGAGCGATTTTTCCCGTCTGAGCAGATTGGCAGTTGAGATCACTTGTTTGACATACTGTGGGGAGCGAAACACTTACCTTATTAAAGGACTGCCCTCCAAAACGCTGTGTAGTTAAATAAAAGTGTTGCCGCTGTAATTGTTCAGCAGCATACTGCTGATAATGTTATGAATTGCAGCTAATATCAGGTTAGTAAATTAATATGGTAGTATCATTTAGAGTTAATTCCAATGAGTTTCCTGAAGTTAAGTATATGAAGAGGGATTAGTTTCTTTCTAGACAGAAGTGTGCCGAACGAGAACAACTGAAACATATACAGCAGCGGAGAACGCAAAATGTATCAAGTGATATACAATGAACAGTTTGAACTTGTGTAGCTGGGCTCGCTTCAGAACTCGTCCATCAAGCCACAACTCCTGTGTAGAGGCCTACAGGCATCAAGATGATTAATCCTACAATCCAGAGTAACTATGGAAGCATGTAAGAGACATTACATGCACCCATAGTTACTGCACCACCTACTGAAAACCTATGGGAAATTCATATTGCAATCCAGAATAAATTGTTCTTACACCAGAGCTAGGACTCCCCGTAGTTACTCTGGATTGTGCCCGATATGTAAATCATTATTTCAGAATAAAACAGTTTCATTCAAGGCCTTCTTCTGAAAACTTATCTTTGTTTTCCCTAGAAGTCCACTTTTCTCCGAACAAGAGGGACGCTGTCATCCTAGTGTTTATTAATAACACCTTAATAAATTAGTAATAACCCATAATTGATAGCAGCTTTTATCAACTTGGCTAGATTGTCATCTGAGGGTTCTCCACAGCAAAGATTTAAATGTTTCATTTTATTTTTAACTTTCCCTTCTCTCTATTTCAGTAACGTCAGGCAAAGAGGTATGGTTTTACTGTGTGAACGAATCATGGTGTAGAATAATTTATGACTTAGGCTTAGGCTTTCAGAAAAGCTATTTCAAATCTTCACTTTGATTTGGTTGTATCAAACACTACTCAAAATAACAGCAGAGGTGCCTTGCAAGTAGACTGTGCCTGCTGTTCCTCAAGGACAGCCAGATGTACTCTGTGCCCAAAATCCAAATAAAGAGCCAAAGAAGTCCACTTTGGCAAGCTCAAAACTTCACAAAACTGCATACACACTCCTAGTTCACATACATCTGACCCAATGATGGGATTCAAAGAAATTAACTACCGGTTCTATGCCCATCTAACTTTTAAATGGCTATTTTTAAACTTTATATGTCCTATCTCTTGTTAACAACCGGAACTATAGAGTAGGTGCGAACCTGCTGGAGCCCACCACTGATCTGACTGCTAAGTCTGAGTTTTCTCAGAATTCACAGCATTTGTTACATACATGCACAGGAAAGAGGGGGTGACAAAAGTGGCAGTAGACAAAGTCATAGTCAGCATCAAAGCAGGAGGGCGGCTGTAAGTGCCAAATGGCTCTGCAATTTGCCATGTAAGCTGCCCACCTCAATCTTGAAGCCTATCCTGGGTGAAAGCAACATGGAGGAGAGGCCTCCGCATTGCTTTTGATCCATGGAATGACCCTGAAAGTGAGAAATAGGGTCAACTTACAGTGCAAGTTTCAGAGCCATGTGGCACTTATAGTTTTCTGGTCACAGCAAGTGTTCAGGCCCCGAAAATACATAAATGTTACCAATTAAATCCACCTTTAGAATGCACTGTGACTTCTAAGAAACTGCATATTCATTTAAAAATATTTCTCTGCATCAATGAGGATTAGTAATCTATTTATTTCTATGTAAGAAAATGGGATTCTCAGGAAACAAAACACTTCACAATATATCAGAACCCTGATATGCACCAAACCACAAAATGTTTAAATGGGAAGGTTCTGCAAAATTCTGCTTGCAGTAGAGCTAGGGAGACTAATCTCCAGATCCACTGCCAGTGTTGTCTTCTTGCACATTTAAAATTTATTTTTCCTTATCAGATTTTCAAGAAAAAATTCTGCCAATTATATGAGAACTTCCTCTCTATAGCGGAACAAACCCATGGATGAATGGGATACTTCCATACAGTATTCACAAGGACAGTTTCTAGAAAACTTTGGTGTCTGACTTGAACAGAAAGACAAGGCCAAAATTCTGCTTGCAGTGTCATTCAACCTCCCCATTTGCTGTCTTTCCTATACTTCTTGCAATGAAAGTTCAGGTTTTAAGTGCTTTATGCTTTCTTTTCAGCTTCCCTATATAGTTCAAAAAAAGAAAGAAAAGAAAGGAATGCTGAACTTCCCATTCTCTTCGGGCAGCTTGGAGAATGGAAGTTTCAAGTGATGAGGACTATGAAAGAATCATTGTTAAGAGTGGTATATAGGGCTTAGTATGAAAGAGGGAAATGCCGGGGAGAGGGGGTGGTAAAAGACCAAGTCTATCTTACCTTAGCAGCTTAACTGCATACTTGTTTTAAGGACTGTCAGTCTGGTTGGAAATCACTCAATGAAAGGATGCAGCTGAGCCTGGCACTGACAGATTGCCAAGGGGGCGTCCCACTTCCCTATCACAAAAGAAAATAAAGAAAGAGATGATGTAAAGTGAAATGTAACAAATTCACCAAATCACAGGAATATGCAGAGGTCAAGGAAATTCAACGGAAAAGGTTAAAGATGAAATCAAATCTGGTGTGTGAGAATGAAAATCTATCCCAGAGCAAGGCCAGTGGTGACGTGTTGTAGACAAGAAGCTAAATACTGCATAGCGCTGGGATCTTTCATTTTCATCAGATCAATAAAAGCTTATATTTATCAGGATTCCAAGCAGCTGCCACTTCTGACAACCTCCACTTTATTTTCCTCCCTCCTTGTGCTAGATCAGGGTAAAGAGGAGCAAAAAAAGCAGCTTTTAATGCTATTTACACCTGAAGACACAATTCCATTAAGAGGGCCTGTTTTGTTAAAGGAACAGGGATTGATATTATTATATTGGCAGGAGCTTGAAACTCTCTTTGTTCTTCTCTCTATGTTTTCCCCCCTTTGCAATCCAGACCCAGCAAGAAGATTTTCTGACATTAAGTGCACTATTTTGTTCAAACTTACCATTTACAAAGAGAGGAAAGGCTTGCTGCTAAAACAGTTACTACTCTAATCATCTGTACAACAATATTTGCTATCAGGCATTCTAAATAGATTATCACCAGTCCATCTGTGTCATTATTGATTTATAAGGCTTTAAGCGGCTTTAAAATGGAAGCTTTCCCACTAAGGGGTTCCTTGTATAAATCAGAGCCGTACTCAAATATAGCAGCCATCACTCAAGAAAACTGTATTTTTTCCCCTAAATCATAACAAGAAGGAGAAAATGATAAATTGCTTGTAATATACTGATCCAAACTGATATGCAAATCTTGTTTTTTAAATATATGACTTGAGTAAAAAGAGGCATCATTAACATATGAATGCTATATGCAAATGATAGTGACAGAGCAGATGTTGGTGCATGTAATTGACCTATATTGAGAATTGCATCAGAACCCTTAACTCTATTAATTCACTACCCGGTAACTAGATATTGTCCAAAAAGTACATTCTTTGAAACCATACACTGGAAGTAAATCTGACAGGGTTCCAAGGATGCTGGAACAAGGTCACTGTCACCCGTATTTTGCTGTCATCTGCATTCTGCTCCTTATGGATGACATCATCAAGTGCCTGTGTAAATCGATCACTTAATAGCATTTAGAAAATACTGCAATGGGGAACAGGTTACGGGGGAAATGCCCCAGTTTTATTCTTTTTTTTCTTGGCAGAAATGGCATACCTCTTCAACTGAGGGTTTTTGCATGAGTGCTCTGTGAAACACACAGATGCCATTTTATTCCCTGTCTTTATTTTTCCCCTTCTTCTCCGAATGACATTAAATTGTATTAAATAGCCTTTTGTCCACAGGGCACAGACCACCCTGTATATGATAATGTATTAATGCCCCACGTTCTAACCACTGAGCTGAAACATTCTGAGACTTGGAGGAAAAGTATGAAGCCCCATTGTGTGTATTGCCTGCTAACAACTGTGACACATACTAATAGAAACATACCTAATAAATTACTGCTTTCAGGTCTACCAAGCTGACATTTCTCTGCAAGGGACAATTTTATATTTGTGGCACAGAACAAAATTGCTTCATATGAAGCTACTGTGGATTAGCATAAAAATTAACACTTAAATTTCAGCTTATTTTCTACCCTCTCCTCCTGCCACAACAATCAATTCCTCTTATAAATCTGATTAGATTTTATGATGCTTATTATTCAGAGCATGTCTCAACACAGCATTCACAGGCTTGAAGACTATTTGTTTAAATAGAAAAAAAGCAGCAGATAAATCTATAGGTATTTTTTATTACCCCATTCCCAACCAGTTTCTTTCTCATATTGTAACATCAGTAATTGATTGCACACATTAATTAACATGTAAGGTAGAAATTCTGCATTATGCATGATTTATTTTCCTATCTAGTTAGTAGCATTGTCTGCTGACCTTGTGTTTCTAGGACATTGGACTCGATTCGGGTCCACACATAAATGCCAATGTTCATTCCCCCTGAAAGTTATTAATGTCAGATATGAAATGAGATTTTTGATTTCACCTGCCTACTAAACCACAAAGGCTGTTTTGAATGAGGCAGGCTTAAAAACAGAGAAATCTTAAAATGATCAATTGCTATATCTGATCGCATGCAACTATGTTCATTAGATGTAATTTAGCAGGGGAGAATGGAAACACTTTTATAACAAGTCCAGGTCAAAAATGGCTGTTAATTAAACAACTCATGAAAAATGGGCATTATATATAAAATGTCCCCGAGACATCCCACTTTGTGATGACAGAAACCTGACCTGACAGAATGCCAAGTGATTTAATTTAATTTTTTAACTTGATGTTAAATTTTAAAAACGCCTACCAAACAGTTAATATTTTATGATAATGGATTAATGTAATTGTATGTTGTCTGTCTCATAGGTCTGTAAGCATGAGCTTTTGCACTTGCACACGGACAGTGTATGGAGTTGGTCCCAACACTGAAGTCAAGTCCTTATGTGGGAGCTCCATACACTGACTGATTGCCCCAAGTAAAAAAATTGCAGGATCAGATTCATTTATCTGTTAATCAGGTCTATGTGCCCCCTTCTTGTGCCTGCTCCGGAGGGGAAGTGGGTGGATGTGAGTGCCTTCTGCACTTTCCAAAGTTGAGCAGAGTACAGACCCAATCTGGGGGAGAAGTTTCCTTCATATCTACCGATGCAGCTATCCACCTAATGGAATCCCCCTGCAAATACAAGGAATGCCTGTACAAACTTTTTTAACATTGGACATGGCATCCTTATTGCAATCCCTTCTCTACCTGCCTGCCAGCCCAATTCCTAGCTAAATTCTCATATGGTCATGCAAAGACCCCAACGTGGGCTGTAATGTCCTCTGAAGAGGTATTTTGGATGTTGGAGGAATCTTCATGGTAAGGGAAGTTTGTCCTCTTGCTGGGTAAAGCCCAGCATCTGCTAAGGGTCAATTCACTTTTGTGCCAGCAATATTTCTGTCTCATGTTTCTGTTGATCTGTGTCAACCAATTTGAGAAGAGGAATTCGATACAGTGTGTGCCAGCACTGCCAATCCTGCCCATCATCAAGGCCCAATCTGCCTTTCCTTCCATTCTCTTGCCCTTTGCTGCTCTTACCACCTCTTCCTCTTCACCAGCCCTCTCCTACCCTTGTACCAGACTAACCTGCTCTTGGGGGCATCTTCCAGAGTACCAGTGGGTATGCTCTGGAATGCTGTTGCAGAGTTTTACAGCAGTTTTGCAACAGCTCAAAGTTCAGGAGTAAAGGCAAAACAAATTTAAAATTAGGACTCTATCCCTACAATCCAGAGTAACTACAGGATGACGTAAGAGGTACTTACTCTGTATTGCTCTATGCAGTTATTAGGCTGTGGTAGCACAAGTGGTTAAGACACTCTACCTTTTAACCAGCAGGCCAGGGTTCGAGACCCAGGTCTCCACAAGACAGGCCCAACTCCTTAGCCTAACTCCTGCCAACCTAGCAGTTCGAAAGCATGTAAATGCAAGTAGATAAATAGATAAATAGGTACCACCTTGGTGGGCCTATTTAACAGCGTTCTATGCACCTCGGCATGCAGTCATGCTGGCACCATGACCATGGAAGTGTCTTTGGACAACGCTGGCTCTACAGGCTTAGAAACGGGGATGAGCACCGCACCCTATAGTCGAACACGACCGGCAGTTAACCTGGGGGGGGGACCTTTACCTTTTCTATGCATTTTCCATAGGTTTCCTATAGATGGCACCCTAACTATGTTGGTGTAAAAGGTCCTGTAGTTACTCTGGATAGTAGCCTATGCTTTCAAATATGGATGATTAACTGGCAAGGTAAGCACACTATAAAAGAGGGACCCCTGCCAAAATGCCACTTCTTAGGTTCTTAGTTCATATGTAACTGGAAAATGTGGACTTCTTTTTCTCCTCATTTGTAAATCCCTGTAAGCCACAACACATTTGTTCTTTATTGTATTACAGTTGAGCAGTTCTATTTTGAATAACATATTTGAGAAAATGATTGGATACTAAGAGCACAAACCTAACCATGTCTACTCAAAAGTAAGCCCATTATGTTCAATGAGTCTTACTCCCTGGGAAGTGTTTTTAGGATTTCATCCTATGAGAAGCAAATTAAGCATATATTAAATTATGTGATATTAGCAGGAAAGAAGAGGAAAAGTATAGATTGATTTCACATATTCCTTCGAAGAGATATATGAGAAGCACAAATTCCTCATGAAACCTTGTGGATTGACATGTATGTCTCTGAAAAGAGAAGTTCTATGAACACATTTTCAGCCCATTTTGACAAGCAT
This sequence comes from Cryptoblepharus egeriae, assembly GCA_030015325.1. Lineage (NCBI taxonomy): Eukaryota > Metazoa > Chordata > Lepidosauria > Squamata > Scincidae > Cryptoblepharus > Cryptoblepharus egeriae. The sequence goes on along the minus strand of JAREYC010000010.1, from coordinate 34,033,748 downwards.
TTGAAAACTCCTATTTTCTGATTCACTTAAAATCGACTAGCCTGTGATTACATTATGAGCATCATTGTTCAGAGAGTATTTGAACCGGGGAGTCCCACAAACCCAATATGATAACCTCTACTCCACATTAAAAAATTATCTTAAGATAGTCATCTAGTTTATACACTGTGGGACAAGACTTTGCAAAATCACAAATCCTTCATTTCGTTTTGCTGGGGACTGTCACACATCAGGACCATAACGTGCTTCGCTTATAAGGCTGAAATCCTGTCCAAACTTACATGGAAGTAAACTTTTTCACTATAATTGGACTTATACCAACGTAGATGTGCATTTGATTGGCTCTAAGACTATGTCTGAAATCCCTAACTAAAGTGAACAGATAACATTTTTCAAGACCTACAGTGGTACCTCTCATAACAAGCGCCTCACATAACATGCGTTTCACATAACAAGTATAAATTTCCAAGAAATCTTGCTTCATATAACAAGTTCTGCTTCACTTAACAAGCAAGCACGCTATGGGCACGCGTGCTATGCAGCCCTGATGCTCTGCACGGAGACTGTTTAAAAGGGCTGCTGGCCAGCACTGCTGCCTCTTACTGCCCCCAACTTGGGGCAGTTGCCTGGGGGTGCCAGCGGCAGCTGCCCCTAACTGCCCCCAAGTTCCCCCACCGACCACCTTGAACCTCCAGCAGCAGCCCAAGTAAGCCTCCCAGGAAAGTGTCTTTGATTGCAGTCTCCTAACCATGTCTACTCATAAGTAAGCCGCACTGTGTTAAATGGTGCTTACTCCCAGGAAAGTGTCTTTAGGATTGCAGCCTAAGTAAACTTCGTAGGATCATGCACATTGAATGAATGTTTTGAATTCAATTCCAGTGTTTTGTCATCATTTTTACATACATTTAATATTTTTATATGAATATTTTGGGGATTGAGGAACCAATCGCCTGAGTTTTCATTATTTCCTATGGGAAAATCCGCTTCACTTAAAGAGCGTTTCACTTAAAGAACATGCCTCCGGAACAAATTAAGCTCTTTATGTGAGGCACCACTGTATTTTATACCAACTTTCAAAAGCTGACAAACAAGAATTTATATTAGACAGAAAAGATTGTTTAAAAACCAACAATTCCTAAAGGTTCTGTTGCCACCAGTTTGTCATGGGTACCGCACAGATCAGTGTTACCGTATTAAATTATCAGGGACGTTAAGGGTTACTTTACCTTGTAACTCTTTTTCCTCCCCTTGACCTGTTGGCCAATTGAAAAATGGGACCGTAGATATCATCCCACTGTTGATTATCCTTAAATGTGCTTTTAAATTGTGAGTTATTTCCAGTCCAAATGTATCCAGCTTTGCCTTCTATCCATTGGGTTGCATTAAAGAGCCATCTGCTATCAGAATTTTTGCATCCATGAAGGTGCTTACCGACCACAATAATAATAAAGCAGAACAGTTTAGGTAAAAGAGGCTGAGAATTAGCTCTACATGCTCTGACTTTTAGCTCTTAAAAAGACTTTTTTGTCAATAGTATTTCCAAGGTACATATTAGAGGGGAGGAATCTTAGCTCTACTACTGCTGTTCAAATCAGTGGGACCTATGCAAGTAAAAATGAATGCAGTGCTTTAAGGAAAAAACAACCAATACTTATTGCTCAAGTACAGTGAATGTTTTTCAGTTCTAAATATCTTACCCATTTTTACTGTTGTTTAGTTCTCACAGGAGGATTATTAGTTACTTTTATGGCTTTAATCACTTGCCAAATTTGACATTTAAAAATGAGGTTCCCTTTCCCACCTCTGTCATTTTTAAACCATGACTGGAGGAACACAGTGTTGTAAGAAAAAATGAAGGCAGAAACTGGATGAAACTGGTCTTTCGTTCTCATTATGGGGACGTGATGCAAAGGCATCCCTCTGATGTAAAACTGAAAGGCCAGAACTAGATGTACCCTATAATGGCCCCATCATCTTCAAAGAAAGTTGGAATTACTCATTTTAGCTATCTCTAATATGGCGATACAATGGTATGATCAGGACGATGGAACTACAGGCATCTCCTGTACCCGTCGGGGATACAACTCCTCCCCTACACGCAGGGGGGTTCTCACAGGTTCTATAGAACCCTTTGCTAATGAGCGCCTGGTTCTGAGAACCAGTTACTAATGGGACATAGAACCTGTTGTTAGTTTAGGTTATTAGTACATAGAACCTATTGTTAATTTATTTTAATCCCTCCACTGCCTGCATGGATACAGAAAACATGGATAAGAAGGAACCATATACAGAGAAGTAAAATGCTTTCTTCTCCTTCCCCTATGCTCATTACCTTCATTTTTCTTCTTTATCATGGCACCAAGCGGCAAGGGGATGCGGCAAGCAAGCAAGCTGTATCCCTTTAGAGTTCAGGCTTCCTAACAAACTCCTGTAAAATGTTTTTTCATAATCAGGGAAATTAATAAATCCAAATTTATTCTGAAAGAGGATGATAGCTATGAACCTTCCACCATGTTCTTGTACTTCCAGTTCAAAATTCACATAAAATGGGAGAAATTTTAGATTGGATATAAACTTTGGATAGCTTCAAACTGGCCTTCTGATACATCCGGAAGCAACAAGTTCTTCAACAATCTAAGGAGGTGTGAATCTGAGAAGTATTTTGATAGGAAATGACTGGGAGCTGCAGTGATTTTAAATATAATGCTTTTAATAAATCCTCCAAATCCAGTAGTATAGGATCCTCATTCTGAAAAGCTAAAAATCTGTAGTGATGGTGTTTACATCACCACAATTTTTTATTAAAACAAGCATCATACACAAACACAACAGAACAAGTGTGTTTGTTATTGGGTACCAAATAAGCTTCCAATAAAATGGTTAAAATTTGATCATAAGCTAGGAAGAAAAGTTCTTTTTAGCATTCTTTTATGGAAAAGTATTTTTTTTTTGTTTGAAAATGTCTCATCATCCAAAGAGGCAATACATTGTTCGCTTTCTTAGACACAATGGTGTCATTGTCTTCAATCTTATTCTCCTCTCACACTTGAATATCCCAGTGTTCATTTTTTAAAAAAAGAGAACACACATACAAATGACAAAAAAATCCAGCTACTCTATAATCATGTATCTTTATGCTTTAGCCAAGTTCTCTTTCCAGCTATATTCGCTTCTTTTTCTGCATCGTCTAAAGAAGTCTTATACAAAACAGACTTTACATGATCAGAGATGTTGCAGATATTACTACCTAGTTACAGAAATCCTTGGTTTGTATTGTCTTAACATAGCTTAATATGTATGGACAAGAAATTAAAAGATGCTCCATGCCCATCCCTTTGTACTTACAGGTCACTTTGAAACACTTATAGGTCACGTTGCATGTGAAGTTCAGTGATGGCTGTGGGTGGTGCAAGTGGTTAAGACACTGTGCCTGTTAACCAGAAGGCCAGGGTTCGAGGCTCCGGTCCCCTCAAGACAGGGTGAGCTGCTGTCCTTAGCCCAGCTGGAACCAATCGTATCAGCTCTGCCATTCCATTGGACTATTTCAGTTGCATGGAGAGGGCAGGATATGCTGCTTGGGTATCAGCCTATCCTCCATATTAATCTATCCAGGCCTTTTTGCTTCAAATACAGCGTCAAGTCTTTCGAGACTGATGGATGTCAATATGTCGATGGAGCATGCAGTGTGTTTGTTGGAGGACTCCCAGGTAATTATTGGAGGGAACCAGAAAGTCTGCCCCTGGGTCACATTCTAGTCTTGTTCCAGATGGATGTACCACACAGTGGGGTGTCTTTACTGGATGGTCCTAATACTGAAGGACAAAAGAACTGGTCTTTTAAAATAGGCTCCTTTTTACTAGAAGGATCACTTTCCTTTTATCCTTATTCTTGATAAGGAGGGATTCTAGAAGCTCTCCAAACAGCTTCTCAACCTTAAAGGGAACTCCAACCAGTTTGGTTAGAGACACAGAATCCCCATCCCATCATCTCAACCAAAAGTTGTGTCTAGCGGCAATATTACTTACCATGGCCCTGGCACAAAGCTGCACAGCATCAAAGGAAGAGTCAGTAGCAAAAAGTCGTACCAAAGAGACTTTTAAGGGTAGTTTTTGGATAGTTTAGGCCAGGGCTGTCCAACCTTTCAACTGGCAATTTCTCATCCTAAACCAGGGCTATCAAACCTATCAGCTTGACGGCTGCACAACCTTTAACAAGGGTGCAAAGGAGAAAATTTCAGCAGGTGAAGCTGTGAGATGAAAAGGTGCACTTGCTGAAATTTCCTCCTCTGCACACTTGCTAAATGTTCTACAGCCGTCAAGGTGATAGGTTTGATAGCCCTGGTTTAGGCTGAGAAATGGCCAGCTCTTCCACCCAGAGCAAAACTGCCCTGGACTTAATGGAAGTTAAGAAGTTGCAGCCCCTAGAACTTGAGAGGAGGCTTCAAAACTTCTCTTCATAGTGGTGTCTACAAGCCTATCACATCTGTCCTTAGACCTGCTCTCTCCCTCTGATGCAGGAGAGCTGGCAGAGAAATGGTCACCACAGCGGCATCCACTTTAGGCACTTTAAGGCACATCATGATATTTTCAGGTAGAGTATATAGTTTCTTAATAATCCTAGAGTTGTGTTTGGGATGAGATAAAACAAAACCTCCTAACAGTTTTACTCATGTGAGTTAACAGTCTTGAACTAACTCTACGACAAATCCTGAAGGTAACTGAATGCCTTCATTTGCACCTCCTTAGCTTTTAGGTCATTCAGAGTGATCCGTGGGTATACTGGGGTATGCAAACTGAATTCTCTCTTTTAATAGATTGGTTAAAACTAGATTAATTAGATGCCATCACAAGAAAAAGAATACCCACCACGTAAATAAAATAAATGTTCAGTTACATGGATGATTTCACAAGCAGCATGCTACATTTTTTTAAACATAAGATTACTACTAAAATGGTTCTGTTAAAGATCAGGAAAGATAAACACTTTTTTGATTAAAAATAAAGCGGTAGAGCGGTATAATTTGATTATAGTTAGAATCAGATACTACATTCTAGAGGAGAACAATGCCTTTGAAACTACACAGCTCTCTGGCCGCAGTACCACGATTTGCACATTTAAAATGATAAATTTAAGGCTATCAATAGTAAATCAATTGAAGGTATAGAAGATAAAACAGGAATAATTCATCATATCGCTATACTGAAAACACAAAAGAAGGCAGAGAAGCAGTGGAAGGATTTGACTTTAATTTGAAATCTGGTTTTAGGTTTTTCAAGGACAATCCTTTCTGTAAAAGTTTAACATATACATAAAAAATCACCCATCAGCACATCTGATCCGAATATACTAATGATTTTTATTGGTCAGATCTTGAAAGCGAGGTTTATTTTAATGGAGTATGCATTAATTAACCCAACATGTACTATCTCTCAGCATATCTAGCCAAGTACTTTCATTTACACATGTTTATTGTGAAATGTTTGCATTCCCAACATTTGAAGCCCACACACAGATTATTTCATACTTTTCTTCTGAGCACTTTACAAAAGTTAAAAGAAGTTATTGTTTTTGATTAATATATTTTTTTAAAAAGCTTCCAAAAACCAGATGCTCAGAAGAAATGCATTCTTCATTAAAACATCGAACTGGCATTCATATGAAAATGAAGTTCTTAAACAGAAGTTATGCAGGACTGACTTTTGATCACTCAAGGAACTCCGCAGAGAATGAACTTTGTCTATTTCTGCACACAATTCAGATGTTTTTTTAACACTCTAAGCAACTGATTTAACTGTATCAATTATAAAAAAAAATAATGAAAACCACAACAGATACACAGATATGTGTGGTGGCGTGTTACAGATGGGAGTTCTAAGGCTGTGGTTGTCATCTTTTGATTAAGAAAAGGAAATGATTTCACTAAAAAGACATTCCCTCTTGTGTTGTTTTGTTTTAACTGAGTTTGTACTTTCCACCGAAGTGGACATATTTATTGAGTCTCATAAGTTACTTCACGGTTACCAACATCACTGTAATCTCAACAAACTATCTTTTTTCTTGCCAATTATCTAAATATCATAACTATAAAATATCTTAAAACATTCTCTGTCATGTAAACATCTTAGCTACAAAGTCTTAAGTGTAAACAGTATGATGCATCAGAATGATTTTAAGCGATGTTATAAAAACTGTTCTTAAAAACTAAACAAAAATGTAAAGCTTCCATCTGGTTTATGATTTTTCCACTGCAGAACTGCTGCTGTGTGCCAGTTTACTGAACCATGGCTTGCTAAAGAGATTGTTAAGGTCACAGAGAGAAAACACACACACACGTACCCCACAAATAGTAGAACTTTAATGGCTCCAAGCACATTCGCCAATTTTCACAAAAATTATTTGCAAAAGGTGCCATATAAGAAAGTACGTTTGACAGTATACCTATACCATCATCACCGAACTGAAGCTACTTTATGCTTCACATAGAGCATGATACATGCAATTCAGAGAACATTTTTTTTCTGTTTCAGAAGAAGCTGGTTTGATTTGGCTTTTCTTTGGATGTTACTGTTGAGAGTGTCTTTGGTTTTTGCTGCCCCAGTCCTATGTCTTCCCCTGCAAGAGTAAGTAGCATTGTACTGGTGGAAGCTGGCTTAAGGCACTTGCAAGGCAGTGTTCATGGACCAGGCAAAGCAGTGGTCAGAGCATCCTCCCAGCATACTATCCCCCAAATCCAAAGTAACTATGGGAGCATGTAAGAGACTTTACGTGCACCCATAGTTACTGCACCACCTAGTGAAAACCTATGGGAAATTCATATGGGAGTAAGTTGTTCTTACACCTGAGCAAGGACACCCAGTAGTTACTTTGGATTTTGCCCTAACAGAGACCCACTGGAGCAGCTAAGCCTGCAGGGAGGATTGAACAGGAGCAAGGAGGGCAGGTCAGGCCTGGAAGGCAGACAGCATGGTTGTTTGCAGCACATGTTTAATTCTGACCCCCTTCCCAAGGCCAGAACCACATTCATGGGTCAATATGGGCATGCAACAGCTGCTGAACTTATGCAGGCAAAAGCTGACCCAATTCCAATTCCAAAAACCATTATTGGCATAAAAAAGCCGACCCATAACGGGGCTTGGGCTTACCTCAAGGACACCTTCAACAGCCAAAAATCTCACAAGGCTTAGAAGTAGCTGTGCCTACGCTATGTAGCAATTTAAGTAAGACTGGGCTGCGAGTGTCAAATGTAGTATTCTTGCCCGTATCCTCATTGTGCACTGGCTTTATATTTCATGTTTTCTACCTTATGTTTTATGCTGCATGTTTTTATATATGTGACTTGTCTGTTTTGAATTGCCTCTGTCAATAAAGGTTTAAGTAAGTAAGGAGTATTCTTGGTCTTTTTCTTTATTCCATTTCATGTAATACTCTCAGGCTGCTGTTTATTGTTAGGCTCTCCTAATCGTTCACAGATTGTTTAACCATTTCAGCTGGATTGAAATGTGTGTACTGAAAATGTTTTTGGATTGATCTAGCAAATTGTTTCTATGCTTATTTAAAGAAATTTGAAATGTTCCTGTAATGCATTGCTATGTACTGTTTTAATATATTTTGGATTTATTGTATTATAGTTTTTGATGTGTTGCAAGCTGCCCTGGAATAGTTCGATCAAAAGGTAGCATATATATAAATTGACAGATCGACACTCACTTTTCCTCTTTCTCTCCCTCTTTCTCTCCCCCTTGTCTTCTGCCTCCACACCATCAATGCCCCGATCTTGCTTTCTTGGAAGAGTTGAGAGCTTGCTTTTGGAATCAAGGACATCATGTTACAATTTCAGTCTCTTAGGGTACAATCTTAACCTAGGCCAGCACAACTCATTGGTCTTCCTGTTCCCATGATGATGCCTGTCCAGTGGCCTAACCCTCCCCCAGGAATGGCGCAGAAGTACTTTACAGAACTTTTGTGACACCCACAGGCCAGCATGGGACTTGTGCTGCGGCTTTTGCTGGCCTAACTGGGAGTTAGGATTGCAGCCTAAGTCTTTGCTGCCTTTTCATAAGTTTTCATCAAGCTTCTATGGTGTATTTTTGCTAGGGCTTATGCTGGCCTAACTGGGAGTTAGGATTGCAGCCTAAGGGCAAAATAGAGAGTAATTACGGGGAGTCCTTGCTCCGGTGTAAGAACAATTTACTCTGGATACCAATATGAATTTCCCATAGGTTTTCACTGTTTGGTGCAGTAACTACAGGTGCATGTAATGTCTCTTATGTACTCCTGTAGTTACTCTGGATTTGGGGGTAAGTTTTTGCTGTCCTTTTCATAAATTTTCATCTAGAGTCTATGACCTACAAAACATTGAAGAATTCTGTACCAAAGGAAAAATTTTATACAGCAAATGTTTCTCTGATATCATAAGGATCCTTTTGGCCACACAATGTTTGACAAATTTCATGTTCTCCGCAAAAACAAACAAATTCACAGATAGAAGAAATAATAAAGTTACAATTTTTGATCTGTTATTTGTAAACTTCTCAAAGATAGCAGTAAGATCAGAATGCAGGAAGTGCTCAATCTTTCTTAGGCAGTAAATAAACCTAGCCAGCCTTTCCTTGAGTTGCTTGACTTCAGAAGAAAGAATATTTGATTGCACAGATATCCAAGGATATATATTTATCTACATATTTTCAAGTAGAGAATCAGTATGGGCCCCACATTAGCACAACACGGTACAATATTTTCTCACCTGGAGCATATAGAAAGTTGCTGTTTTAGTGGTCCATACACATAAGGAGGCCAGATGTCATCAACAAAAATCCTGGTTCATCATGGTTCATATAAGAGCTTTTAACAGATTGCTTAATCACTCTGCCTCAGTCTTCCCATCTGTGAAAAGAGGGTAATCATTGCACTAAGTAAAAAAAATAGCTAATTACTGTATGGTAATTATTACACCAGTATAAAAACCATAGGTAACAACATCATAATCAGATATCAGTTTCATTGTTCTGGCAACCATCACATGGTTTTACATATTTCATGTTCTAACAGACCAATATTTCTGGCAGTGAATCGGGAACATAATTATAAGGGCAGATCATCTGAACCTAAATATCTGTAATTGTTACATGTGATATCTGTTATTGTGATATCTCTTGTGGTCTTTTGTGCTCCCTGATGCATTTGGAGAGCCACTTGTGAGATATAGGCAAGTGGATTGATGGGTTTTAGGACTAATTTAGGGGGGCTCTTCATATGTTCCTATGATGTGGGCAAAAAATCTACAACATCAGAGAATTTGTGAAAGTGCAGAGAGGATGGTTGATGCACTGTGGGTGAAGGGAGAAGAAGGAAGGGAATCAACGAAGTATGACTAGAAGAAAATATTGTGCTAAAAATTTTGATGAGGATGCATTCTGCTTGTGACATGATGCAGTTGGTGCTCACGAATTAATAAACATGTGAAAGTGATCCTCAGATTTATTTGAGTTGCACAACCCAAGCTAGTACACTGGTACAGCGAAACACTGTGCTGTTGCTTTTTAATGCTGACAAGACTGTAAATTAACCCCAATAAACACAGGAGCAAAGTTATGAGGAAGAATCAGAGTTAAGCCAAGTCAGGCACTGGCTGAAGGCACAAAGTGGGTGAGATGATCTTTGACTTTCAGGAATGGGCGGTAGCAACTGCACCCAATGCACCATCACAGGGAAAGAAGAGAGCGAGGAAAATGAATTGCAGTGTTTTGCCCCATAACCTCCAGCAGTTGGCACCAGCACTAGTCATCCTATAAAACTCTAAAAATTCCCTGTACTTAATCAGCAGTTCAGTGGAGCACCAGAAACTTTCATTTAGGGCCAAACCAGGGCTTACATTATGAGAAGCAATAATACCTTTGTACTTCTGGTGATGTGGAGCTTCCTTTTTTTGTAATGGATTTTAAGCTCATGTGCTTGAACACTTGCTGAATTCAGATTCTGAACTGTACTGCAACGATCTGCAGTTTACCATCTTACTGCAAACCTAACCTGATGTTAGGCCAGCCTAAGCCCCAGCATAAATCCTGTGCTGACCTGGGGATGTCACCAATGTGCCAAAAGATACTTCTACGCCATTCCTCAGGCAGGGTTAGGCCAGGGCACAGACATGCGCTTGCCTCCCAACATCACCATGGGAATGGGAAAACCAATGAGTTGTGCCAGCCTAGGTTAAGACTGCACCCTTAGTTAATTATATGAGACACCCAGTCTAGGAACAACAACAAAAAAGGCGACAGGATGGATCAAAATGATGCACGCACATCTGTATGTATATGAATATAAAATTCAGAATTTGTGCTGTGTTAGTTACTTCTATGAGTTATGTACTATTGTTTGTTCTCCTAATTGGATGGCTAACTGACCGACACAGCAGAAATTCTAAAATGTATACTCAAGTTGTCATTCAACTTGCTCTTTACATAGCATTGGGTAGCTACACAACACACCCAATTAAAATAGAGCAGCATGCCATTCACATAACCAATCATAAAAGAATGAATGGCGAAGTTTCAACAAAATCAAGAAGTATTCACTGTAGGGGAAAAACCTACAAATGACTGTGGAATGTTGTCCTCATGATCTGTTTGTGGATGCACTGCCCAAGCTGAAGGAGAGGAAGGGAAGACGCAACATCTGAGCATTACAAACAATTGATTCCGGGATATCATTTGAAGAATAAGCTAGAAGAATATTACTAGCTATGAGAAAGGAGGAACTTCAGCAGTAGCAGTTTATGTCCGCTTTGCAAAGGAGTCCAAGTCTTTGCATATGATCTCATTAGGTTCAGTTAAGGGCCAGGCCATGTACTCACTGTAGACATTGTACACAGTGTAGACTCAATGTACTCAGTGTACACTCAGGGTAACTCATGTACTCAGTGTAGACATTGGCTGCTAAACTGCCAGTGTGCACTATCCAAGAACAGCCAAATGCAGCCCTCGGCAAGTCCCCTCCAAATGGCCTGAGGGCAAGCCTTGTAATGTCTCTTATAAATCTTATATGAAAATGTATGTAAATTTATTCAAATTTGAAATGTAAATAATTTTCCAGCCCCCGACACAGTGTCAGAGAGATGGTGTGGCCCTCTTGCCAAAAGATTTGGACACCCCCGCTGTAGAGGAAAACTTCAAGGCTAGGCATGGGAGTAAGGGGGAAGTTGTAGGTCCTGTGAAAAGTCTATTCAGGCTGTTCATAGCCCTGTAAACCTGTCAGGCATTACCAAAGCTCTTGCTGATTTGCAAAACCTACTTCTTTGGCTTATGAAGCACACGCTTCCTGGAATCCTGCAAACATGGAGTGGGATAGCTAGGGGGTTCAGGGGATGCAGTTGCACCAGGCTACAAGCTTTAAGGGGGCTATAAGCTGAGCTTGACAGTAGTGACTAAAATTGTGAGAAACAGGGTACGTATGAATGATAATACCACTGTGTTATATATCGTTGGAAAGGTAATTTTATGCAGAATGCAATGAAACAAACTGCACTGAAATATCTATAGTCTATCAAATGTTATGGCCAATTAACTAGAAAATGAAAACACAAAAGCCGATGGAACAAAAGTGGATTTTCTTAACTCATTTCCCATGTTACTGATGGCGCTAAGAGCCAATTAGATGTAATTCTGATACTGAATGGAACTAATAATGTGTTAATATGAATCCGTTCTCATTACATATATTATATACAGTACATAAATCATAATATAATTACCCATACTTACTAGGTATACAGGCACTTCTAAGTGGTGCTCCTCTTATATTTAGCAGCAGGAAAAGAATAACCATTCCTCTTTGCCCCAGCACAATTTCCCTAACCAATAATAAGGGCACTATTTTCATTTTTAGTTAATTAAATTTGATTATGTTGTTGTGGGTTGGAGGGGCAACAAACCCCGAAATCCAGAGTAACTACGGGAGCACATAAGAGACATTACATGCACCCGTAGTTAATGCACCACCCAGTGAAAACCTATGGGAAATTCATATTGGTATCCAGAGTAAATTGTTCTTACACCAGAGCAAGGACACCCTGCAGTTACTCTGGATTTTGTCCATAATCTTCTTCAGCTACAGATAGCAAAGTGGTGCTTTAGCTATGCCACTAGCAGAACAAATGGTGATGAACGGCTGAGGAGGAAGAGGCAGATTTTTCCCCAATTTTCTTTTAAAAAATACCCCAGAGATGACATATCTTCTGCTGGTGACATAACTTCCGGTGGTAACATTTTGAGCTTTGCACCAGGCTATATGATTGTTAGCTACGCCTCTGCAAACATGCATGCATCTGCATGCCTTCCCCTTTTCCGAATGTACCATATTGGTCCAAACAGCGCTGCTCTTAACACCTCAATGGAAACAAAACTAATCTGAAAGTTTGATACATTGGATATTTGTTTTCAAAGGATCAAAATCAAAGAATCAAATTAAAACATCAAAATGCCAGGTGTGTATCCAAAACAATAAGACTGAGGGTGGAGATTGGGTAGGAGGGAACATAACATCTAAGGAACCTGAGAGATCCGTATAACCAAAGCAATACTTAAAAAAAAGTTGCTGCCAGCAAAATGGCAAGAAGAAGAGAATTGCTGCAAATCCTTAAGACACTCTTCTGGGAGTAAGACCCATTAATACAATGGGGCTTTCTTTTGAGTAGATATGGTTAGGACTGCGCTCAGGGTCTACGATCTGCATGTCAGGAAAACAAACAGCATCCAAACTCACTTGCAGATCATTCTTACCTGGCACTCCTCTTTCTCTAATCACTAAGTGGAGCTATTTTTGCCATGCCCCTTTCAGAGCCACTATTGTCAGCTTCAAGATCTCCAATGCAAATGGAGCTATAATTACATTTTTAAAAAATAGCATCGGTTAAAATGACATTAAGGGCCATAATTGGAACTTCTTATACCTATGCACAGGCTTCTAGCAGCAAGCAGCAGCTCTTCTACATGTTTTGTTTGGTAGACGCCGGATTAAATGGCCAGGTATTATTTAGATGGCCAGTAAGAATGTTTGAATCAAGCATCAATGACCATTTCTCAAAGTGAGGGTCAATGTAGATGTTATTTTAACCAAATAAGTGGTTCTTATGTGCTTGAATTTCCAACTCCCCCTTCCCACCGCCACAATTGATTTCAAGCCTCAGGAGAAACAAAAATATCAGAAAGAATGTATCCCTTTTAAATTTTCTTCTTTATAAGAATGTTCTCTATACTGGATCCTTTTTTCCACTCCTTCTCTCCAGCTTTCCTCCCACTACCACACAGATACCAGTTTTACAGCTCAATTCTGCAGGGTAACCCCACTGATTTCCCCACCTCATACTACCCCCTATTTTCCCTTCCACTCATTTTCAATTTATTTCCTAAAAAACCGTATACACTAGGGGTTCCGTTTTGTGAGTGTACTGCACTGCTTTTTATTACTGATTCCCCCACCCCTTTACTGTATTATTCCTGAAATAAAGGTTATCTATTATTACAACTTTAACATTACCTCTATCCTTATTTATTCCAGCCTGCTGAATGCACTGTTGGCCTCTGCATTTGATGCCTACATATATCACAAAATTCTCGCTCCAGGGCACATGTAACACATGTCTTTAAAAACACCTGGTAACTGTGTCATTTTGTACATACTTGCTCTACACAGCTTCTCCTTGATCTCTGCTAACTCTTCACAGATGCGCTACCTACATTTTTAAGAGTGAATAGCAGTCTTGTGAGTTGATTAATTGTAACTCTTCAAACCCATCATCTGAATGGTCCTAGAGGAAGTATTATTGATGTATAATATCAGATAGCCCAAGGTCTTGTCTTTGGTTCTAACAGTTCTTCCCATTGTGATTTTCACCATGTACTGAAAAAGCAGCTATTCAACCATTGGAGTGTGTGTGCCTGTGCGTTGTGTGAAATGAAGGCAGCCAATTCTGTATCAAGCCTATTGAAAGAAGTCTATGGCATCCAGGGATCTAGTCAAGTGCTTTAACCACTTAGCCATCATACCTTCACCTGCATAAAGAGACAGAGCACTAATGTATATGCTACATCATTTGACAAGACAAAGACTAGTAAAATGGATGTCATCTGCTTATTAACAAACCAAAGATGTGCAGGTACACAGTTTGCAAGAGCACACGTTTTCTCAAATTGTGTGTTGTAATGAGAAAAACAGATTTGACCCTATAATGTGTCAAAGAACAAAAGGCCTTTAAAAAAAATTAAGGATACATTTTTCAAAGAACTATTATTCCACTTATGCCTTTTATCAGATTGAAGACAAACTTACCAGTGCTGCAACACATCTCATCCTCCATTTGGGGTCCTGATGTTTCCTGTAGCATCAGTATATTGCTTTACAGTACAGTATATTGCTTTATTGGGAAGCCACAGAGGCTTCTTCTGGGTAGCACCAGGTTCACAACCCTTTTGATTGTCCTCAGCAGGCCTCAGAATGACTGGGAAATGCTTCCACAAAATTAAAATTGCTTCCATGAGTCATTCTAGGGCCTGCCAAGGCCAATAAAGCAGGTTGTGGGCACAGAGTGACATGGAAGCAGCCTCTAGGTTTTCCCAGTAAGGCACTGTGTTGCTACAGGAAGCATCACATCGGGACCAGAGTATATGTCTTATAACCCCACTGTTTGGGAAATGCTGTGTAATAGTGATTAGTGCAAAGAACATCATTTAGCTGTTCACTGGAATCCTAAGCATATTTACTCAGAAGTAAGTCCCACTGGGTTCAATAGCATTTACTCCTAGGAAAGTGTGGTTAAGATTGCCGCCCTAATCTAGCATATTTAGGAATTTGTAACCATAACATGTCCTGGGGGAAACATTGTTCCATTTGCTATGGGTTCACACATCATACATACATATACATATATTCTTAAATATATCTAAACTTTAGAGCTCTGCAAAGGAAATATTTAAGGATATCAGAAAGGTTTGCAGGATAATCAGAGAACTATAAGCAGCTTATGGTAGTATCAGGATACTGATACTTTTCTTCATTGCTGGACTCAGCCAAACTTTTCATGATGCTAAGCCAGAGATTCTCTCTTTATAAGATGCACTAAAACTATTTTTAACTATCATAAATTAGGTAGTCACTTAAAGGTAATTCAATCATCTCTTTTTAAAGTAGCTAGATTCTATTAGTTGTCCCTTGCATTTTACGTAAACAGAGCGCTATTAACATTATTCACTTATAGTTTCTCTCTCTATGTAGATATTCTGTTCAACCAGCTTTAAATAGATTCTTCCCTTTTTTCTGAAATTGCTATTAAGCATATTTTTATTGCAAGGGCAAAGTTAGCACAGGATTTGCCTGACTCCATGCAAAGGATAGATTTTCAGCAAGCAGAACCACATTCCTACAAAGTAAAAATACTCTATATAAGCCGATTGTTTCTATCCTTTCTCAATAAAGACTCTTCTCTGATCTTTAGAATTACATGTAGGTAGTCAAGTACGGATGAACAGGACCGCTCAGTTACTGCACACTGTATCCAGATTTCTCTCCTTTGCAAGACTAGGTTACATCTCAAATATAAGAAATTTGAAGTATTTGGGGGAAATTTTCAGAGGAAAAACAATAACTGGATCTTTATTACTTACTTACTAGCTGAATCGTGTTTTTTTTATTTTCGTTTCGTTACCTTTATTGGCATACAATACAGAAAAAAGAAATAATACATTTAGTGGAAATAATATTTCCACTAAAATTAAGAGGAGAAAAGTTTAAAAGACTAGACTAGACATGGTATTAGAGTAGAGAACAGTCAGGATACAACGAGTGCCGAAAGGGGAACGACACTTCGGTGATCAGATGTGAGTGGTTCTCTTTTCAAATTTGCCACCACAATATGTGCAATGAAGGTGGCAGTTGGAAGAATCAGTGGCGGATAAAAGAAATTGTAATCTGTCGTGATCCTCGGTGAAAAGGTTCAGGCAAAATAGAAGGGCCGGACATTTGCTCCTCGCTGAATTTACCTGTTGTTGCTGGAGTAAAATTTAAAGAATATTTGTGGGCACTGGGCATGGCTGGGCACCAACAGGCACTGGGCGCCAATGAGCACCAACAGTCTCCAGTGGGCACTGGACTCCATCAACACTAGGCAGTGAGCACTGGGTACCAGCAGCCAACAGAGGCCACTGGCAATCAATGGGCAGCAGTGGGCACTGATGGACAACGGCAGACACCAGTAGGTAGCTGGCACCAGCAAACACCATTAGGGACCCACGAGTAGCAGGCACCACCAAGCAGTGGGCAGCAAGCAGCACTGGGAACTGGACATCCTTACAAAGCACATGGCACCAAGCACCACTGGGGACCAATGGGCAGCAGGCACCACTGGACACCACCAGCACCAGTGGGCACCACCAGCAGCGGGCACCACCGAACACCAGGCATTTCTGCTGGGTACCAAACACCAGGCACAGGGAACTAGGGACTGTCAACACCAGGCAGCAAACACATGTGGGCATTGGGTAGACAGGCACCAGGAACTGGCGGCCTCTGGCAGGCATCAGGCACTGGGGACAGTTAGCACCAACAGACAATGGGCACCACCAGGCACCACTGAGCAGTGGGCAGTCAGCACCACCAAGCATTGGGCATAGGGGACCAGGTGTCCCAACCAGGCAGCAGGCACCAACAAGTACCACCAGGTGGCTGGCACCAACAGGCAACAGACACCACCAGCAGAGGACACCACCAGGTAGCAGGCACCATTGGGCACCATGCATCCTTACTGGGCACTACACACCAGGTACCACTGGGTGGCAACAGACAGTGGGAATCCCAACCTGGCACAAGGCACTGGACACCAATCGACAATATGGGGCAGCGGGTACCACAGGGCAGAGGACACCACCAGGCACCAGATTAGTTTTTAATGTGTCCATACATAACAGAAGGAAACTGCTCCCCAAATTTCATGCTTCTAGGTCTGGGGGTTGGGGCAAGGCATTGATCAGCCAGCAATTCTTCAATGTATAGGGACAAAGTATAGGGACAAAAAGGCATTGCACTCCTTTCTACTCCCTTCCAGGTGGAATTTCCCAAAATCGGTTTTTAGTGGGTGCCTATAAGGAACAATCTCCCCAAATTTCATGCTTCTCAGTCCAGCAGTTTCGGCTGGACATTGATGAATGAGTGAGTGAGTCAGTGACTTTTCAGTTTTATATTTATTGATCTTTGCTTATCTTGCAAAACATTCTCAGTCCAAGGTTTTACTGTATATAGATTCTCCCCCTCCCAGGTACAATTTTTTTTCAGCCACTCTCTGATTTCAGATGTCCCATTATAAAACCCCTAAAAAGCACAGCTCAAGACTTTGCAATGAAATTTTACCTTTACCTACAATAAATGAAGCTGCTGAATTCAACCAGGAATTCACTTTCTCAGGAGACATAAGACTATAAACTATTAAGTGTGTTTGCATAATCAAGATTCAGAGTTTTATTTCAGGGTTCTTATTCCATGACTGCTGTTCTAACAACCCCTGTCCACAGAAATGAGGAATGTTTCAATGACATATACTGTTCCTGGTGGCATCCTGTTTTTCACAGTTCACTAAACTGTAGTACAAAACAGTGAACCTTAATACTATGCTGACATGATCATGTATGGTTGAAGACTTGGTAGCACACTAATGTAAGCCACCTCAGGCAAGGGCAGAGACAATCACATATCACACTGGAGGTGGGACAAGCATGTCTCAGCACATGGAAGTTCTTGTGATCCCTTTCACCCATCACCTCAGGCAGTGTGAGATTAGCTGATTGCCCATTCCGGGTGTTGGGAGAAATTTTTGACGGTCAGCTTGACTGGCCTTAAACTGGCAGTTTCTTTAAGTTTCTCTGGGTGAAACTGAAGACGCTATGCCTGTTAACCAAAAAGCCAGGGTTCGAGACCCAAGTCCCCACAAGACAAGTTGAGCTCCTGTCCTTAGCCCAACTCTGTGACGCAGCTGGAACCAGTTGTATCAGCTCTGCCGTTCCATTGGACTATTTCAGTGGTATGGAGAGGGGGGATTTGCTGCTTGGGTAACAGCCTATCCTACATATCAATCTACCCAGGCTTTCGTGCTTCACATGCAGCATCGAGCATCATACCATAGTCTTTCAAGACTCATGGATGCCAATACTATACTCTTTAAACCTATCCCAGATTAGTACCTGCAGGTGTGCATGCTTTAAGTGATTGTTTTTATCCTTGGTCATTTTAGCAGGTGTTGTGTAGGTCAGGTAAGCAGGCATGAACTATCCGGTGTCCATTACAAGGTATGCAAGATCAGGCGGTGAAACATGGCTGCTCAAATGTTGCTTGCCCTGGTCAGAGAGGCTGGCTGACTGGCAAGCCCCCTTTGCAAGGCTGAGACAAATTTTGACCTGTGTGTGCCTACCTGTGCTGCCCAGCTGCCTTAATTATAAGGTTGGCTGTGCCAGGCTCAATAAATATCCGAATGATGGTATAGATCACCTGGGGGAGGAATACATTTGGTGGTGTTTTTCCCCTAATCTAGTGACCCGCACAGAGAGGGTCGGAGTTTTGTTTTGCCATGCCGCAGTTCTGATTTTAAAAAAGTGAATCAAGAGTGCTAGAGACTATGGATATGTTTTTGGCAACAGAAAGTAAACCAAGTGGAATTTGAATTCAGTTCACAAATGTTACAATTAAAAAACTTGTGACTGCCAGAGACGTGAGAAAAATCTATCTACAGTATTTATATACTGCTTTTTAGCTAAAAAGTTCACAAAGCGGTTTACAATAAAATGAAAAAAATTAATAGCTAATTAATAGCTAATGGGTCCCTGACACAAAAGGGACTTTTTCAAAGTAGCAGAGTCTATTGAGGGCTCCAAACTTTAAACTTTACTACAAGACTACACATTTTTAGCACTTGCTAATTCAAGTTCCAGTTCTGAGAACATTTGTTTTTATGCAGATGAAAAATAGTCATATTCAACTGCTTTGGTTTGTTTTATTCTAAATCTATCTTCCCATGGGTGGGTGGGTGGAAGAGTGGTGGGCATGTGTGTGGGTGTGTTTTCATTTTGGTTCCCATTGTTTTAATTTTATATATTGCACACATGTTCTCACAGTGCAACACACTTAGTTATTAGAAACATCTGCAGTGCCCATACTGGGGAGGGGGTCACCTTGGCTTGTGCTCTCGCTGCCTGTTTTTATTAATTTATTAAGCACCAATGTGATGGCGGTATGCGCTTGGAGTGTCGTTGGACAGCACAGGTTACATTCAGTAGCTATTCTCCCCAAACAAGTACCCACAGGACTGCGTGAGTGAGAAGGAATTGCTCTCGTTTCTTAAAACCACAACATGGGAAAAGTTTAATTGGGACCGAAACACGAACACAGAATTGTTGGAAAGGAATGAGTTCAAACAATCTGTAAACATTATGTCATGTGCACATGGACCAAATGGGACCCCACAAGTCTGTGGCTTTTAAAAAATGTGGGTAGATATAAGCCAAGAAGCTTGTAAGAAGCTCCAATGTACATGCCTCTTACTCAAATACTTCCATGACTATTTTTTTAAAATAGAGGTTTCAAACATCTGCAACTTCAGTAGTTTACTCCCCACACTACCTTTAGCTGTAGAACATGCAACTGATGTTATGTTCACACTGTCTTCATCACCTTGTTGTTGTTGAATCTTTTAGTTGTGTCTGATTCTTCATGACTCCATGGAGCACAGCATTACAGGCGGGGACCTGTATCGTCCACTAACTTCCAAAGTTTGTCCAAATTCATGTTAATTGCTTCAGTTACACTGTCTAGCCACCTCATCCTCTGAGATCCCTTTCTCCTTAACATTTTATGTTTCTAGACGTACCAAACAATCAACAGGAAACTCCTATAGCCAATTCTAGCAGTAAACCAAATGACTGAGCCCAACAGTGCATCATCCAGCAGCAAACCATATAGGCTATGCAGGACTCCAGTAGCCCAAAGGCTACTTTCAGTTCCTTACTCCCCAAATTCCTGCATTCCTTTTCTTTCGCTTCTCATCCATATCTGACCTACACAAACTAAAAAACAACACAGTGCAGATCCTATTTATTCACAGCAGTTCTGATTTCAGGTGGGGTGTCCAGACGACCGAAAATTCCCAGACTCCTCTGGAAAAGGTGGGCCCAAGGGGAAAGTGGGAAAATCCATCTGCCCAGATTTTCATACTTCTCGTGCATACTGTCCTTAAATGCATTCCCACTGGCCCTTTAAATGTACCAGGAAGCCCCAGAGGAGCCCCTCTCATGGCTTCTCCTTCAGGTTGCAGCTCTTCCTGGGGCTTCCCCATAGCTAGCCCTGCCTCTCCTCTACAGGTGAGCAGATCATGGATGGTGTGTGCCTGTGTGTGTCTCTGTGTGTGAGTGTGCTAGCTTGTGTAATGCTACTACAAATTGTCTCTTAATGGCTTGTGCTATGCTACTACAAACTGTCTCTTAAATGTCTGGGTCTGAATCATGGTTTTCAATTTTAAAAGTGTTGACATTAAGCACAGGAAAGCAATATGAGTATTTTTGCTTTATTTTAACATGTCCTACATGTGTCCTACATTTTGGGGTGTCCTACAATTTTTAAGCGGGTAGGAATTTTGGCTTAGGAGGTAGGAATTTCTGCCTGGGAGGTAGGAATTCTGGACTTGGGAGTCAGGAATTTTGGTTTTGGCATCTGGTCACCCTGAATCTAACTCCTCAGACAGCATGCCAAATACAGTCCCTCTTAACCAATAACGTGCCAGCCTCAGCCGCTATCACTCTCGTTCTAGATCTGCACTCTCCTCCTCCATGTTCTTTTCTGTCCTCATCTTCATTTTCCAAAGAGAGAGAAGAGCAGCAAAAAAAGGAAGGAGGTGGACAAAGTTGGGTGCTGACTGTGTAGGCAGAAGATTGTCCCTCCTGTTTCAGTTAATCTCGCAGGTGATCCAGCCTTGCTACTGCATGGCAAGGCACCACACAAGGAAAAGCAGATGCAACATTTGGCACACTGTCTCAGGTGCTGAGAGATCATGGTTCAGCCCCAATGAACACACATTGAAAATGTAAGATCAGTGGACTCCTTCGAGGAGAAACTTGGAGGACAGAAAAGACAACACATGTTGAAGACCTGCAGGACTTAAGTGCTTTGAACTCTTGCCTTTTTAATATTTTTTTGTCAGCTAAAATTCTACTTAATTCTGTTACTTTCAAAGGTTTGAATTTCAAGAGCCCACTTTGGCTACAAAGACAAAGGCAGTAAAGGAGAAAAAGTTACATAGTTCCTTCTTTTGGAAACAATTTGTCTGTACATTAAAAAAAATGGAATTAAGCTGTAAGTACTCTAGGTATAAACACAAACAGCTTTATTGCAGGTTTTTCCAGAACTCCCAAAGACTCCCAAGACTGATTCAGGGAATAATTATGGTATGGAAACGTCATGCGATTTTTGTCACTGATCTTTTCCTTGCAAAGTCAGTATGCATATGTCTTCAATTGAGACTTCAAAATTGAAGACGTATGCAGAGAAAATTGGAAGTGAATATAAAAAAGAAAACACACACATGCAAGAGTGCCATGGGTTATGTACCCAATTCCCATAGGAACTGCTGATCAACTAATCATAGTAAGGATAAGCGAAAAGATATTATATAATTAGCTATTGGTAGCAAGTCTTATCCTACAGAAGAACCTGGCCATTAATTCCTTACTGTTTCAATGGCATTGTTAACCAGCAGGTCAGGGTTCGAGAGCCGGGTCGGCCCCACAAGACAGGGTGAGCTCCTGTCCTTAGCCCAGCTCTGCGACGCCAGCTGGATCCAATTGTATTGGCTCTGCCTTTCCATTGGACTAATTCAGTGGCATGGAGAGGGGGGATTTGCTGCTTGGGTAAGAGCCTATCCTCCACAACAATCCAACCCAGGCTTTCATGCTTCGCATGCAGCGTATGCAGTGCAGAGCACGATACCATAGTCTTTCAAGACTGACAGAGGCCTGCATTGGCATTAATGGCAGGAGGGAATCATAGACTGTTCTTATAGCACAAATACTGTACTGTAATAAGTGTCCTTTTAGCTGGAAAGGTATTTAATTCCATTTATTTAGCTTGTTAGTCATCCTCTCATTTGGCTGCTCCAAACAAGGCCCCCCAAAAGTTTATAAAGGTTTTTTAAAAATGTTATAAAACAATAAGGAATAAAGGAAACATGACACCAAAAAACCACAAAGGGAAAGAAACACTGTTCCCAAATCAAAGTCACAAAGGAAAGTCACAGCAAGGATATCAAAATATTATCAGTGAGTGGGCCAAGTGCAGTTCATAGGCAAGGGAGCACAATAACCTAGGAGCTGTACTGAGAAAATTCTTAACAAGGGAACCTGAGGCTTCTGTGGTTGGAGCTGTCATGAAGTGTAAACTCTTTACATGGTCTTTAAGACCACATTCAACTAGTTAGCTCTCCGTAATGTTTCACACTTGACTATGGGCAAAATCCAGAGTAACTATGGGGAGTCCTTGCTCCAGTGCAGGAACACTCTGGATTCCAATATGAATTTCCCATAGGTTTTTACTAGGTAATGCAGTAACTATGGGTGCACATAAAGTCTCTAATGTGCTCCTGTAGTTACTTTGGATTTGGGAGTAAGAAGGGCATTATTAAAGGACTAAAATGATACCTAAAGTTATAAAAAAACTTGAAGGAAAGATGTAAGTAACCATCTAAAATACAGATGGTGAAGACTGAGGAAGCAATCCTAACTGCACATTGGACTGATGCATATCTCTTGTACTGACCAAAGAGTCACAAAAGTGATATACTACACTTTTGCACCACTCTGAGAGGAGATGGAGCACAATCCTAACCATATCTATTCAAAAGTGTTCAATGGGTTTTACTCCCAGGATTAGTCTTTAGGATTGCAGCCATAGGCCGTTACAAGGTCATGTGCTGCTTTTCCATGCTATTGAGTGCTATGAGAAGGGATAACTTTGTGCTGGCTAAATTCAGCCAATGCAGAAATCTGGGGAGGTGTGGGGAGATGGGAGGAAGGTGTTCTGGGGTGGGAGAGAGGGTAGGTGATGGGCATCTCTGGTGGGGAGCAGGAGATCAAGCCAGGATCTAGCACTTCTGCTAGAATCTAACCCTGTTTAGAACATAAGAGCCTCCACTGGATCAGGCCCATCTAGTCCAGCTTCCTGTGTTACACAGCAGCACGCTGTGTGCTCCTTGAGAAGCACATATGACATCTGCATCCAGATGCCCTTCCCTGCATCTGGCATTTTGAGGTTGCCCACCTCTAGACACACCCCTCATGGCTTGTAGCCTAATTCTGGGCTGCTTGCAATTTGTATTGCCATTTGAAGTGGTGCAGATCCAAGTTGCCCTACTGGGATTGCAGAGGCTCACATGGCTTGAGTATGAAGTGACAAGTGCTTGCAACCTAGAAGCATTCATACAGCCTGAAATTTCAAGTTTGTGTTTAATTGAGATTGAAAAGTATCTGGCTTACTACTGAAGAACACGGACTGGCAAAGAAGCAAAGTTGCAGGGCACATGTTTTCACACCCAGCTATACATATGGTGTTGGTTGGAACTTGTATCACAAGTAGGCGTGTGTTCTCTCATATGCAAAACATGTGTCAGAGCAATAACTAGGTCTGGTCACTAAAGCACACATTTTTCAAGCTCCTATTCAATAATACTTTGGGGTGGCACTTAAGTGTTATCCATTGTTTGAGAAGCAAATGTCCCACAAGCCATTAAATCCTAGATAATTTCTTTAATTAGACAGAAAATGTGCCCAACAATGAAAGATGTCAATTTAATTCAGTATCTCAAAAGTAACAACTGAGAGATGCAGTTAGCTTATAACTTCTGGAGTATATGAGCCTTTCCATCAATCCAGCTGCTGAATGGAAGGAGAAGTGGGACTTCAGAAGTGGGAAACTCCAAACTCATCCAATATAGGGTTCCCATATGTTCCAAAAAACAGGAATAATCCTGATTTGGGGGGATTGTGTTCATATACTGTCAAATGGGTCAGAGGGTCTTGTCCTGATTTTGAGGAAGAGAATTATGGCAACCATAATCCAATGGGATTCCCATAGATCTTGGGGCATCTTTACTTGAGACACAGTTGACCTATTGTTGATTATTATATATTTTAAATGTAAGCTGCCTTCCCTTTGGGGAAGAAAGGCAGGATATAAGTCAATTAATAACAACAACAACAGCAGCAGCAGCTTGCATGGCTGCATCTTTACAATAGCAGAAAAGAAGTACCGTATTTTAAACTGTGACTTGCAGTGGCTATGCATGTTGAGTAAAATTCAACATGTGCAGTTTTAAAAAGTTCGACATGTGCAGATTTTTCTCAAAGAGAAGAAACTTGAATACTTTTTTGTCAAATCCTAAACAAACATACAATTTCACAACGCAGCTACTTTCTGATGTATTAAGGATTTAATAAATAAGGGCTTGTGATTAATTTCAGCCAGGTTTTCATTAAGATTCAGGTTGTTATTAGAGCCAAGGATTCGTTCTGAAATATGAGGAAAGACTGCATTGGGACATGTGCAAAGTGTTTTTACACAGAAATTAAGTCAGTCCAGTCTAACTCCACGTATCTAGAATATGTAAAGCCATCTAGGTCACAGAGTGTGGAACCATGAATGGAGAAAGTCTAGGTACCAATTCTAACCACATTTAATAGGGAGTAAATATCCTTTTGTTATTAAATGAAATGCTGCATGAAACCCTAACATCAAGGGATGTCGAATTATCTTGATCAAACTTTTGAAGACGTAGATTAAACCAAATAATACTGTCATATAACACATGACACATCCAATATATGTCCAAAATATTTCTTATGTGCAAAAGTCAAACATATTTAATTAAAATTGACCTGACTCAATCTCCCCCTTCTGCTTTTTAAAAAACATATACACACTAATGCACAGTCAATTCTTCAGCTAAATTCAAAGATTAAATATGATTAAAATTTCTGCAGAATGTCTGGCTTTTCTGGAATAGACTGCTGCAGCCATCAAAATATTGATAGTCATTGGTAAATGACTTCTGGTGTTTAATCAATGTTATTTTTTTATCATCCAATTTTTCCTTCAAGTCAGCTTTGAACACTAAAACTACATTTCATCAAGGTTGGTAAAATGTTTAGAAAGGAACAGATGTCAGAATATGGGGATTGCCAATAACACTGATGGAATCCAGTAATTTCTTTCCTGTCCAAAGGCAAAAGAATGAAGAATAATCTCAACTGTATACAATAATAGAAGATTTACTGCAACATTAATGGCTATAAAAAAGTACATAAAAGCTATCTCCATTTTTTCAAGCCATCACTAAGGGCAGTGTTTTTCAATTTAAAGCAATTTTCACATCAAAACAAAAGGGGCTATGTATTTTTAAGCCTTAAATATCTAGGAACTGCAGCTGATGCTACAGACTAATGTATTTGTTTTTTTTTTTACTATACATTAGATGATTGCACAGGGTAATAATTGGTGCAAAACAACCAAAAATATAGATGCAATCTCTTCTTTAAGATGCTTCTCTCCTTCCTGTTTGATGATTGTACCATTTACACACAAGAGTTTGGTTGAACAAGTGACATAAATATAGATGTCTTTGCTCTTTTTAAACTGACCTCAAACAAATCTTCCCTTGCAATCTGCAAACTTAATTTTCTTTGGGCAGTTCTTGGAAGCCTTTTGTTAAATAATGAAACTGACTCAAAAAGAGGAAAGACTAATCATAATTTTTGCAATAATCTTCATACTGAAAATTCATATTTCTAACTTAAGGATAGTTTAAAGAAATGATTTTTCAACCACTGTGCCATGGCACACTGGAGTGCCGCTGATAGTCTTTAAATGTGCCATGGGAATTTGGAGATTGACATTCATTAATAGGAAAATTGGGGGATTGGAACAGTCTGGTGTGCTTTGTCAATGGTAAAAACAAGTGATGGTGTGCCTTGACAATTTCAGTGCCTTGTTAAGTGTGCCATGAGATGATAAAGGTTGAAAATCACTGGTTTAAAGCACCAAAATTTCCATAAAAAGTGAGCTGTAAAGTGAATACATTTAAAAATACAGTCAAGTGGAGTGAAGCAGCTGCTTTTACAGCAGGATGTAGTGGAGGTAAAGAATGAATGCCTGGTTCCCTGCATCTGCTTAGCACCTCCCCTGGCCCACTTTTCACCCAACTGTTTCCTCCACTCTGATCCTCTTCTCACCCTCTGGGAGCAAGCAAGAGGGTTGGAGCAGTGTTCCCACTGATCTCTTTAATGCCATGATCAATTGTGGCAGCAATACTGGAAGAGGGGAGGAAGGATACCCTGCTGTGAAAAAACCAAAGCAGTAATTTTGAGGAGATATCTTGAACTCTTAAAGGTTCTGCTCAACCTGATCCATTCCTACACGTAAAAAATAGTATCTAAGGGCAAAATCCAGAGTAACTGCAGGGAATCCTTCCTCTGGTGTAAGAAAAACTTACTCTGGATTCCAATATGAATTTCTCATAGGTTTTCACTAAGTGGTGCAGTAAATATGGGAGCATGTAAAGTTTCTTACATGCTCCCATAGTTACTCTGGATTTGAGGATATTTGTGCATGAATGGTACAGATACACATCCTATTAACTAATGTTAAGTAATGCAGATTGAAGACTGGTTATGCACACAGATCTATCTGGATTGAGGCAACTATTTTAATCTTCAAAAAGTTATTTTTCATCTAAAAACTACTACATGTTTTCGTGCATGTTGGTGATAAAACTGGTTAAATCTGTAACTGCAATATGAAAGACATTTTAATAAAATAGCTATAAATTAGCCACGTGTTGGCACTTTATTAAATGGCTACATTTTGTTCTACAAATGAATAACTAAGGGCACAATCCAGAGTAACTATGGGAGCACGTAAGAGACATTATGTTCACTCGTAGTTACTGCACCACCTACTGTAAACTATCAGGAGCAAGGACTCCCCGTAGTTACTCTGGATTTCACCCTAATGCAGAAATTGATGTAACTGACCAACATACTTCTGCCTTTCCTCGCCATCTCACAGTGTGTACAGATGTGGAGTCCACAGAAACATGGGGCATATGTACACTCCCTCCAAAGGTACTGCCTAACCTGCCATATCAATCTGAAGTCTATGCAACTTCATTGCATGGCAAAGTGGAATTATAACCTCCTCTTAAAAGCTGCTATTGTGCCTGGTAAAATTTTGCAAAAACATGAAAGACGCTCATCTATTTATTTTGCCTTATCATTTTGCAGAAGAGCAACTTGCCAAAACTGTCTGTTTCAAAGCTAGCAGAGATATGCTGACATTCATGTAGAATATTTTCCATTATCAATGTAATTACAAATGACAAGACTTTCCTTTGGAATTCAAAAGTAACAATGTGTGTCTTGATTACTGGCCTGCCATTCTGAGTCCTTTCAGGATGGACACAAGTTGCAAACAGTGGAACCCCTGTTTCCATTATGCCAATTTTCACAAAGGTCAAGTTTTCTTACTTCAAGCATTCCATTAGTTGCTTAGACTGCAATTCAGAAATTCTGTGAAATATTGCTCTACAAAGCAAATATTTATATTAGTTAAATGCCACTAAATTAATGCACATACTGAGGTAGTCTTTATTAAAGTGCAGTCCTGCCGTTGGACAGGATGGGAGATGTGTGTGATCAGATGTCACCAGTTTACAATGCTGATGTATTTAAGATTACATTTAAAAACTAAAAAGGTAAGAGAGTGCACAACTAAGAAACTGTATTCAAATTCAAGGTTACAATTTCACTTTGAAATACAAATTTTCTACATGAATGTTCAAACAAGGTGTTGATACTCAATGTAAGGATAGGTTTTTAACTTGGGCTGCAATTCTAATCTCCAGTTAGGCCGGCCTAAGCCCTGGCATAAGTCCTGTTCTGACCTAGGAGTGTCACAAACGTGCTGTAAGACACTTCTGAGCCACTTCTGGGGGAGGGTTAAGCCACTGCACAGACATGCGCTTGCCTCCCTACATCACAGGAAGACCAATGAGCTGTGCCAGCTTATGTTAGGATTACACCCTAGATCAATGATTTTCAACCTTTTTCATCTTACGCCACACTTAACAAGGCACTGAAATTGTCACGGCACACCATTAATTGTTTTTACCACTGACAAGGCACACCAGACTGTTCAAATTCCCCAGTTTTCCTATTAATGAATGTCAATCCCCAAATTCCCGCAGCACACCTGAAGACTATCCGCAGCACACCAGTGTGCCATGGCACACTGGTTAAAAATCACTGCCCTAGATGGTATTTATCCATAAATTCTTCAATATCTCAGACATGCTTGCTGCTCATTTATGAGGCTTACACTGGCCTTAGTGGAGGTTAGGATTGCAGCCTATGAACACAATCCTAACCTTGTCAACTCAAAAATAAGCCTTTCTGTTCAATGGGTCTTACTCCCAGGAAAGTGTCTAGGATTGCAGCCACAAAAATTAAAATCCCAGCATCTCTGTCTTTAGAAATTAAGCTCTAACCTCTTTCCACCTCTGTCGACAGCAAACTACAAGCAGAGACCACATGCATTCCATTTATCTTAATCTTTTTCCTCCAAAAATTCAGTTTCCAAAATAACTTCCCCAACCTTTTTAAAAGCAGTTTAGCACCACTGTAGAAGGAGGTAATATTTCATTTTTAATGCTCCATCTTTGACTGATGTAGTTTAAGAATACATTGAAGGAGCAGGAGTGCCGAGCCAGGCACACTCCTGGCTCAAACTCCTCCTGTCCCACTTCTGTAAACCGGACTCCTGTGGCTCCAGCTGGCTTTTCCCCAATCCCAGTAGGTTGGGAGAAGAAGAAATAAGGAGCCAATGGTATAAGCATCTAATTTGCATTTAACAGCAGGACTTGGAGGAGAAAAATTCAGTTGGGGGAACAACAATTGCATTTTAAAAGAATATGTTTCAGGTCAGCTTTTTGGGTTGTCTCACTAAGAACCTACAGTTATGTTATCAACAATTATAATTTTTTGGCTTCAGCATAAGGAAACGTGTATAAAGTTGGGTATAAAGGAGAGCTTAATATGTAATGTTGGTTGGCAGATCCTTTGTGATACTCATTCCATGGGCTTCCAGTCCCACAGATATATGCTGCACAAAGAAAGACTTGTGACAGTTGCTTTAAGAGTGAGCAACTGGGGTGTATGGGGAATGCCCTCCAACATGTCCTGTCTCTCAGCATCTTGATACGTTGTACCTGTCTCTCAACAGGTATAAAATGGGGAATACTTCGCTTGGCAGCACAACATATGAGTGAGATCTTGGGGTCGCCATGGATCACAAGCTGAACATGAGTCAGCAGTGTGATGCGTCTGCGAAGAAGGCAAATGCCATTTTAGGCTGCACTAAGAGGACTGTAGCTTCCAAGTCACGAGAAGTTCTAGTTCCTCTAGTTCCTCCAGGCACGGGGTTGGACTAGATGACCTACTAGGTCCCTTCCAACTCTAGGATTCTATGATTCTATGATCTTGACAATCTCATCTATATCTAGATAGTTGATAGCAAGTCTAAACTGCAGGAGGCACATTTGGGTAGATATAAAACGTTTGGGTACATATAAAAACACAATTACTCATCTTGAAGAGGGTACCTAAAATAGTCTGAAGACTGTCCATTTTACCCTATACCTAAACCATGGGATAAATACAAATCTAGCTCTCAAATCATTTTAAGAATTGAAGGAATCCCAGTCCATTCCATTCCTGGTTCCTTCCAGTTTGCTAATTTCATCTTTAGCATTTTCATTCTGAGAAAGATATCCCTGCAAGAGACCTGCATGTACAACATGACCCCACACTGAAAAGTCAGGTGTCATAGGCACAAGAAATCAGAACAGCATCATCCAAACTGTAAAGAATTTTTAATACATAGGTTGCTTCCCCAATAGCCTGTAATGGATCCTCTGGAACCATGATGCTTGTTTAGTTGTGCTGCAAAGGTGCCCAAACTCCAGCCTGAGGGTCATGGCAAGCCCCCTCCATCCAGCCCATTTTCAAGCGTAAAATCCTTTGTAAAGCTCTACTCCCCTCACCTTTGGAGGGTATTCTGAGCTGTCCTAAAATATTACTAATGAAAGGACTGTCCACAGGATAACTGCGCTGTCCCATGAGGGAAGGCAACTCACCTTGTTCCTAAACTGCTTCTGTTCACACCATTCGCGTGAACTGGCCAAAATAAACTAAATTTCTTTTTACCTTTCCTTATTTTTCCCTATTTCATTTCTTCAAAGGAGGGAGTAAGAGATTTTACTATGAACAAATGCAACAGATTGGGCAAACTTCTTTGCAAGGTGCAGACAATTCCAAATGAAGTGATTTCTGAATGCTGAGCTATATAACCTTCTTCTAAATGAATGCCCAAAAAAAGACTATCATTGAAATCTTTAATTACACTGCAGGCACAACCTATATTTTTATTTTGCTTTTTGGGCTGAGGGGAAATTATAGATCTTTAAGGAGTAATTTTTTATGAAATATATGGGGGAAAAAATGGAATGCAACAGAAGTATCATTCTGCATCAGATAATGAAAAATGTATTTTTCCTAACCAGTTTCCAGTCACTGCAAGCTGATGATATGACTGTTTTCTTCTGGGCCATTATCTGAGCACTTGAACCCTGGATAACAATGAGTTCATACAGAAGGAAAGTGCTAAGCTTTAATTGTATGTATTTAGTCACGCAAACAGAAGCAATGGCCTGAGAATGGCTAGTTAGCCAGTGACAGCTTTTAGCTTTAGAACGGGCTCCAAAAAGCTATTACAAATTGTACTGATCTATTCAAGGCCATGGCAGGGGAAAAACAAACACACACACACCAAAAATTACCCCTTCCCCCTCCTTCCTTTTAACCTGGTTACTGAAATAAAGTTTTATTTTGTTTTCTTTAAATATATAGATGCGGATATAGATGTGAAATTCCTAAAGCCTGCTAATTTTGTTCTAGTAAACATCATTAAAAATTTGAAGACACTGGAAGAATGCACGGTTTATGTTAAAAAATTTCTCCCTGTCAATCAATTCTGCATGTCTGCATGAAACTGATGATCACATCATCATGTTAGTTTGCCTGACTTGCTCAGCACAAAGAAGGTGGGAACATTTTCTCAAGCAGGGATGTCAGCACTTGAAAAATCAATCACCATCTGGGCTCATTTTCCAAAAGGAGAAAAACAACCCCTGGTTAAGAATACACCAGAACAAATAACTTGAAAATGTTTGAAAATAAACGACAGGGTCAAGGAAACTTCATAATAAAAAAACTGAAAAGAAACTTTTATCATAAAATGGAAAAGCAGTGCTACCAAAGCTTTGCAGACACCAATCACGTTGGGATGATGTTTTCTACAGCAAAACCTGGATTTTAAAAATAAACAACACCTACAGATTAAGGGTGTGTGAATCAAATGCAAACAGGTTTCTTTGAAATCTAAAGGGTTATTTTTCTCTTAATGCTTCCAGGTATCCTCTATATAAAATCCGCTCCCATTTGAACTGAATGATCCTTCTCACAAAACAGAACAGCCCTGTAGAATATAATTAAGGAACCCTTTTACTTGGGACATTTAAAACCCACTGAAATCCACTGAAAACACAAAATGCTGTCGCTGTAGTACATCCCCCAACTTGTGATTTAGTAAATTGTCACAAAATATAACGGAAGCTTAGCTCAACTTTGCTTTCTGATTGGGATGAATTTTGCAAAAATCTATGACATGAACACAAAAGACCGAGTGTAAATACATTGTTCCAACTTGATTAATCTTCCAGTCTTACATGCCTCCTTAAGCATTTTTAGGGTTCCTCCAACTCACCCCATTTCAGCATCTAATTGTACACATATTGTTTGGGAGAGGTTTCGTTCCATAAATAATGTGCGGGAGAGGATAAAAGTTTTTTTTCTTCAGAAGAACCAAGAATTAGACACCGGTGTTACAAATGCTATCCCACACAATGAATAATAATTAATCAAATCATAAAACACTACAAGAACTCACAATACACAAATAGCTGAGGAAAAGATAAATTGATTTTTGCAGCGGCTTTGCTCCTTTTCAGTAGCACGACTGTGTGAAAAATACCAGTTTAAAAAGTGTGCTGAGGCAGCAAAACCATTTAATACTTCACAAACAGTTATCTAAGCCAATGTCCAATAGCTAGACAGTACTGTAATGTGACCTACATACTAACAAAATCATTTTTATACACGGGAAAAGACCAGGCATTTATCCACTTGATAAGAGTTAAAACAACAGGCATCTCGTTCCAAAGCTTCTTTATTGTTATACATCAGATTGATATGTGTATTTTTTAACAAGGGCCAGACTAAAATTAGGAATCCTCTCAGGAAATCTGTACAATAATAACATTTTCATGCCTATTTCTCTTCCCAACTTTCAATTTTTTTGCTGGTGAACTATTATTATTAACTTTATTTATACCTTGCCTTATACATAGACTCAAGATTCAAAAGACTCTGCATTCCCCGTCAAGAGCTCCAGTCTATAACTTGCAATACTGGTCATACTATAACTCTTCCTAGCCTCTAAAGTCTGCAAAAACCTTTAATTCTTAATGCCAAAATTTGGGCAAGGTTCAGATAAAGTAAGCACTCAACTCCACCGGAAGAGTGCAGAGTGTTTGTTTAATTCTTCAGAGGAATATGTAGGATTTGACTAAATTGTAATGCTTTTCTTTCTTCAGTAATGTAGACCACTAAAAATTGACTGCTCAAAAATGCATTAAAATTGCTTTTCACTGTGTATTATAAATCTTTTTCTCAAGTTAGTTTTTAGATTAAACCATTGCACTTTGAAAAAAATCATTAATAACTGTTGAAATTATGTGGCAGCAACGGTGTATTTAAACAATGGTTTATTTCACGCCAGCAAGCCTTTACACTTCCCATTTGTGTCAATGGAAAAATTCCTATTTATTTTATTGGAGCTGGATTGTTTGTCCAACCTGACATGCTTTTTATAGATTTTATTTCTAGGCCTTTGGTGCTGGAATTCTATACATACTTTAAAGACTTCATGGAGTCCAGTGGGACAATCCAGTGGGCCCTTGAAAAAGCTTCATCTCAGGTTGTCCAAGAGGCCTCAGACTGGCACAATGGGAGGAGGTTACAACAACCAACTCCTTCTCTCTGGCACTGCAGTTCTTTTGCAAGCTCATAGATGGGTCCCTCCTCTTTTAAGAACTTGCCTGGCTTCACCCCTTCTTCCCTGGAGGTTCCTCCCCTCCTTCCCTGGTGGCTAATGGCCAATGCTGCAGGCAACCCCTGGCTGCAGTGCCCATTACACATGCCTTTAGGTGGGTGGTTGGGTATCCTGTCCTCTCCTGAGTGTACCTCCTCCACTCCTGACCACTCCTGCTGACAATGCTCCAGGAAATGCTCCTGCATCTCATATGGCTGCTCCTGGACACCTGCACTGTGGCTGATCATGCTGCACCTGGCTCTAGGCTCCCCCAGCAAGCACGGAGGCTCAGAGCAATGTCCTCTTGGCATCACTGCAAAGGTCACGTGCCTCGGTGCTGAAGGAGCGGACCTGACGCCCACATCTTCCTGGGCAGCAGCTCGAGGGCCACAGGCTTTCGTGAGGCTCTGGGTGACATGCACCTTGGGAAGGCCAGATCATCTGCATCCCAGCCAGGTATGTTGGGGAGCAAGACAAGAAGCTGGCCCTGACAATCACTCAACAGTCATAGCACAAAGGCACAAATGAAGCCAGCTGATGACAAATGATGGCTTTAAACAGGAATGTTGCAAATGCAGATGATCTGGCAGAACAATAGCTAATAAATCCATTGATGACAAAAGAGATTTGAGACTTCATCAAACGCACTTATGAACTTGGTTATAACTTACAGGAATACTTCAAGTGTTCCTCTCTATGTACATTTATTCCAATTGTTCAAATGCTGTTCCGATCTCTCTCTCTCTCTCTCCCCCTGATTTTTCATATTTGCCTTCTTGTAGCTCTCTGTATGCTCTCCATACTCTGTCAAAAGGCAAAGCCCCAGTACACTGAACACAAGACTGAACAGTAGTAAAACTGTTAGAAACAAGCTGCACAATCTTATATTCAGCTAACACCAGCAGTGTGCACATTCCTTTGGCGTTGCTGTCATACACATGATGTAACTCATATTCCAACAGTGTTGGACATCTTATCTCCTTTCCTGGGTCTGATTTCATGATACAAGAACACCATTAAGTGGGGAGTGTTAGAGCTACACTCTTTTTCAAACCGTGTGCATTTTAAACCGAATTATCTGTGTTACAGAGTAAATCACCCCAATCTGTGAAATGGGGTGAGATTTTGCTCACTCCCAAGGAAATGCTCCTCTATGGTCAGTTAAATCTGGGTGCTTGAGATCTGATAAAAGGACAGCTGGCAAAAATGTTCCTGCTTGAATGTTAAATTAAATGGCAATTCCCCAATTGGTTAGTTCTTTTCAGTCTATGGGTCAAGAAGTGTCCCAAATTATATTATATAAGGTGGGCAGGGGGCAACACACCTTGCCACATTATTGTTCAGCAGGATGAATCATCAAACTCTTTTTGTGTTCTCCTGGATAACCCAATCCAGGCCAAAAAGTTCATGAGGCAGAGCAAAAGAAGCTCCCCAAACTCCTTTGTTGTGCCAAAAATTCCTTTGTTTTCTTTTTAAAAGTGCTTTTTCAAAAAGTTCCATAACTTGCTTTCTCCGAAAGCAGATTGGGGAGAACTTCAAAAGCAAGCAAATGAAGGGAACCTTTTTCTCCAGAAAGATATCTTGAAGAACATCTAGTTTTTGCCAGCACTCTCTCCCTCTACTAAGAACCTGGAAATTTTGCAGCCCTGCCTTACTTCTCAGGAATGACTTCAAACTCAAGCCAGAACTAGGCTAGGTGATCTATTTTACCCACCCCTTCCATAGCAGTCTGTCTGTCTCTCCCTCTCATACACACACACCCAAAAGATTGTCATTTTCCTATTAAGTCTTTCTATCTATATAGCTACCGTATTTGCAAGTATCTCACTCCTGAGAAACTGACCTGAGATTAAAAATGCCTTTTACATGCATTATTTCTTGAATAAATTTTATTTGAAAAGCTGTCTTGTGGTTACTATTAGCCTACATTTTGTGTAACTTTTGGAGCAATCCTGAGGCTCCCCTTGGCTGGTGCCAGAGACTTGCACCGGCCAAGAGTTGTCACAAAAGTGCTGTAAGGCACTTTGCACCACCAGAGAGATCACTTATGCTGGCACCAAGGTGAGCCATCCTAAGTCAGTGGCCTTTGCCGGCTGCAGAGCCTTGGTGGCAGGGAAGGGGTGGACAGAGGGAGAGAGAGAGAGAGAGGAGAGCAGGGTGGTAGGGCCAGATCCTGACCTTGTCCCGAAAGCAGGCATGAGTGATTTATGGCTACTCATGGCTCCTTGGTCTTAGGCCAAAATCCCAGGAGGCCAAAATCCCAGGAGACCTATAAAAAGGCTGCTGCAGCCTTACCTTGGAGCAGGGGAGCAGGAGTGTGTGGCAAGAGTACTGAAATACAACCTTTTAGCATCTGTTTTAAATTTTGCCTTTTGCTGCATAATAATTATGGCTGCAATCCTGACGACACTTTCCTAGGAGTAAGACCCATTTAACTCAATGGAGCTTAC
Source organism: Cryptoblepharus egeriae (assembly GCA_030015325.1). NCBI lineage: Eukaryota > Metazoa > Chordata > Lepidosauria > Squamata > Scincidae > Cryptoblepharus > Cryptoblepharus egeriae. The sequence continues at coordinate 33,997,965 of JAREYC010000010.1, read as the reverse complement.
TTTTGAGAAGATATGGTTAGGATTGTGCTTTTTGCATCATCAATTTTAATTACCTGTTTTTGAATTTCTATTGAATTACTGTTGGAAAGCAGGATATAAATTCAGATATCAGCTAAGTAAATACAGTGGTGCCTCACATAAAGAGCTTAATTTGTTCCGGAGGCATGCTCTTTAAGTGAAACGCTCTTTAAGTGAAGCAGATTTTCCCATAAGAAATAATGGAAACTCAGACAATTGGTTCCACAACCCCCAAAATATTCATATAAAAATATTAACTGGATGTAAAAATGATGACAAAACACTGGAATTAAATTCAAAACATGCACTCAGTGTGCATGATCCTATGAAGTCAACTTAGGCTGCAATCCTAAAGACACTTTCCTGGGAGTAAGCCCCATTTAACACAATGGGGCTTACTTCTGGATAGACATGGTTAAGAGGCTGCAATCAAAGATACTTTCCTGGGAGTAAACCCCTTTTAACACAATGGGGCTAACTTCTGAGTAGACATGGTTAGGGGACTGGAATCAAAGACACTTTCCTGGGAGGCTTACCTGGGCTGCTGATGGAGGTTCAGGGTGGCCAGTTTGTACACTTGGGGACAGTTAGGGGCAGCTGCCTTTGGCACCCTGAGGCAACTGCGCCCAAGTTGGGGGCAGTTAGAGGCAGCAGCGCTGGCCAGCAGCCCTTTTAAACAGCCTCCACACGGAGCGTCAGGGCTGTATAAGTGCTCTTTAAGTGAAGCGGAACTTGTTATGTGAAGCAAGATTACTTGAAATTTTTGCTTGTTATGTGAAACGCTTGTTAAGCGAGGTGCTTGTTAAGCGAGGTACCACTGTACAGCTTTATTAAGAAGAGAGACTGAAAAACTTGACTGCTTTTTTTAAAAGCTGTCAAGACTGCATGGAAGTAAGAAAAAATACAATCAGACCCATCAACCAGAGAGGTGACAGCATAGCCCGTGCCTCATATATCAACGTAGTGGTTCTTAAATTAAATTAAATCCTAATTTTTTTCTTATAGGTAGACATAGAAATAGGCTGTCTTCCAAAGTACAGGGAAGCCAACAGATTCCAGGAATATTAGCACAGTAAAGAAACAGAAACATGGAAGAACAAAAGACACTTACCAGTGATTTGCAGGACACAGTTGACTAAATTTGCCCATAGTTTACATGCCAAGTGCATCAGCCACCTATCTATAGCTTGTAAGTTTTTAATGGGGAAAGTGAGCCAGAAGTATAAACCACAAAGGGATACATCTGACATCATGTACAGTTTTGGTTGTATCCATCATTTTTATATACAGCAAAATGTATAGCTTTCATCCACTTGATTTTCATCCACTCAGCTTTCATCCATTTGACTTTCATCACTTCACTCTTTCATGGACAATCCAAACCAACTTTTCAGCACCAAGGTAAGGCAATGCAACTCCAAGATAAGGAATCAAACATTGCCTTTTGACTGCCCTCCCCCAACTGCAGGATTACATGCCCTTACCTCCTTAGCTCCATTTGGGACCCATGGTGTTTCAATCTTGGCATGTTAAACCACAGCTCCTTACAGAGGTGCCCAAACTTACCCTTTGTCATGGCACACTGTGGCTACAATCCAGAGTAACTACAGAACCTTTTACAGACATAGTTACGGTGCCATCTATGGGAAACCTATGGGAAATGCATAGAACAATCCAGAGTAAGTGCCTTTTACATCTTCCCGTAGTTACTCTGGATTGTAGGGTAAGTGTTGCAGGAGTTCTTTCAAGGTGCCCTGTTGCACCAGCACCAAGGATGAGACAGCTACCACTGCTCCTCGAAGATCTCACAAGATTTTGAGGTTGCACAGGTTCCAAGATGGTGCAGTGTGAGAGACCTGGTGTACCTGTGAGTTTGCTGTATCACTCCTGGGCACTACAGTTCAAAGTTTGGAAAGAACTGATGCCATGTAAAAACAAGAGCTTTGGTTTATCTCTGGATATGTGGAGCTAAATATGAAACCACTGTTTGAAATTGCTTTTGCAACTTCATTAGGAGTCATAGTTAAAAGAAGTCAGCATGGTTGATAAGGCAAAAGGGGGAGGAGAGAAAAGAAAATGGACAAGCCGCTCACACAGTTTGTCATTATAAATTGTGTGAACTGGTCCTCTTACTTGGAGCAGATTTCACCCATGTCTTTCCTGTTAATTATTCCTTAACAAAAGGACTACATGTACAATAGTTAAGCAACAAAACAGGGAATACAGTTGATCACAGTTCATTTCCAAGCTGGAATACTTTAGAGTTGATATTTAAATTATTATTAATAAAGAAAAAAGTACAAAGAAAAAAATTTCAATCCCACATTCACATTTCTTTAGATCTTAACCTGACATTAATGAGCATATACACACTGAGATGACGCACAGCCCGTAGGATAAAGTGGCTCATATACTATGTTGATAAGTTAAGATGAAAGAATCCCCAGAACAAAGACACTACAGTATTGTGGAGATATGTTGAAATTCAAAAATATTTGTATTCGTCAACAGTGAGAAATGCCCATGACAAAAATATATAAATAAATGCATCTGTCATCTCCTCATTTTACTGTATAACAAGTTTACCATATACATTAATGCATTACCACATTATGATTCCAAGCAGTCATTTACTGTATAGGATCTGTGGACATAATGTATGTTTTCCCTCCAATCTTGCCCCCTCACATGCTTTGAGTTCTGACTGCTAATCAATCAATTATTTATTTATTTGATTTATATCCCACCTTTCTTCCTTAAAAAAGAAAACCTTTAAGCATGCAGTGGAGGACAAAAATTAACCGAAATAAATCACAAAAAAGCTGTGAAAGAATAAAGATATCTGAAATCATCACAGCAGTGTTATAGAGGATATCATACAATACAGTAAGGTGCATCCTAAGGATCATGAATAATCCCATTCAAGACTGAACTTCAGCAGTAATACAGTTACCGAACACCTTCGTCATACAGAAAATGTGTGCTATTCTCATTCACTCCCTGCTGCCCTGCTTGTGTGGAACTAAAGATAGTTTGGAACTAAGTTAAATAAGATACCGATATATGTTCTCAGATAATTCAAGAAAATCAGCAGGAACCAAGTCTTGCTGGAAGCTCGTCATACATGTAATTAACACTCATGTGTTTGATTTCAGACACAGATATGAGAGAGGCTCTTGTGTCATGAAGCAAAAAAGAACTGTTTCTGGACTGCAGAATTTGGGTGAAATCCAGAGTAACTACGGGGAGTCCTTGCTCCAGAGTAAGAACAAATTACTCTGGATTGCAATATGAATTTCCCATAGGTTTTCACTATGTGGTGCATTAACTATGGGTGCATGTAGTATCTCTTAGGGCAAAATCCAAAGCAGTTACGGGTCTACCCAGTTATGTCACCCTCTAGTGTTATCTTACCTTAACTGCTCCATCACAAAGGGCTTAATTTGACTTTAGGATATGGGCCATAGTTACTCTTAATGTCTCTCAATGCTCCCGTAGTTACTGTGGATTGTGCCCATCATCAGCTGACACTGTGGAGCCTTTTCAAAACGAAGGGACATAAAATGCAGAAACATTAGTAACTTTTCACTGAAATCTCTGCTTCTGATATAATATGTAAAAGCTTCACATGTAACGTGACCCATAGTTTTCAGAGGCAATCAACTGAAGCCAAACATTCTAGGATCCTGGGGCTTCCTCCAGTCACCAGCTCAAGGAAAAGTAAATTATAAGAAATAACTGTGAGTTGCACTATGTAGTTCCAGGCATACTTTAATATGCCTGACTGATTGTCCTTAAGGAAGCAAAATGCCTACAGTCTCAGACTATTGGTCTGAATTGGGATGTCCTGAATAAGGGCTATAATCTTGGGGAGCAAAAAAAAATGAAAGCCCATTATACACAAACAATACTCCAATTAGTCTAAAGTTTTGTCCAGTTAAACCCTAGGCAAAAGAAGCAATACGAGGAATGAAAGGTGACACACAGCCAAATCCAGAGTAACTACATGAGCACTTAAGAGACATTATGTGCACCCGTAGTTACTGCACCACCTAGTGAAAACCTATGGGAAATTCATACTGCAATCCAGATTAAATTGTTCTTACACCGGAGCAAGGACTTCCCGGAGTTACTCTGGATTTTGCCCACAGACTCTATACAGCACTGATTAGGAGGAGACATTTCCTTCTGACTAAACCAGGATACACACTGAGTAGGGCCAGGGGAACGCAATTATTCCTTCCAAGCAACTATCCTAGGGTGCCTCACATTTAAAGAAACCTTGGTGTACTGTATGTGTACCCTAGGCATTCATCTGCCATTTTCCACCCCAAATGGTAATGGTATTGCATTTTCAATGCATCCTTGTTAAACAGAGCTGAGTTGGAGATATTACTTTTCAACCTTTGTTTCTCTTCTGGAAATTCTTCCAGTGTGAAGAGGGGTCTTCAGCAAAAAAATGACTGAGCAAAGGAAGCAGGGGGAAGGGTCTTACTGGCAGCCAGAAGTACATGTGAAATCCATTTCTCTCTTTTCTTCCACTCTGAATGAGCTCAGCTTTTGACACAGAAGGTGTCAGCCACTGTAATCAAATTTAAAGAGGCAAGTGATGCTACATATTCACTGCTACAGGAGGAGGGAGAAAAAAGGATATTCACAATATAATCACAATGCCTATAAACCCTTTGTAGTTTAGCACTGTATCCTAGGATCCCGTTCTAACTGACCTGTTTGGGAAGAAAACGGTGCTGTAAATGACACTTCCTCAATTATGAAGTGTGCATGTACAATTGACACCTATTTCTATTTTCCAACAATTCAGATTTCCAAATCAGAGTCCTAACAAAGCACAACGGCAATCTTACAAATACCCTTGTCTCTGACATGATAAGTAGAAACTTATAAAGGGAAAAAAGATGAAGGCTTGCTCTGTTTCCCTTATAATTGCAACTGAAAAATGATTTACATAAGAGAATGAGTGATGCTGACACATCATCAATCCTGCTGCTTCCCCTCCTAATCTTCAGACAAGCTCAGTCTGCCAAATTCAAATGACCCATGATGCCATTTTGGAACCAAGAAGCCATGAAAGTTACAATTGTGTGAATAACTTCCTGAATAAAATAGCAACGGTTATATTTTTAAAACCACAAATCAGTTTACCTCAATATTTTCCTATGAAGTATGCACATATAGTCAGCATAAACATACAGCATGCACTGGTTTCTCTATCTGGCCCTGCTTTTCGGTGATAATGAGAGATTTAGATATTAACAATTCTAACCATGTCTATTCAAAAGTAAGGTCCATTGTGTTCAATGGGCCTTGCTCCCAGGAAAATGTGTTTAGGATTGCAGCCTTACCCCCAAAATCCAGAGTAACTACGGGAGCATGTAAGAGACTTCACGTGCACCCGTAGTTACTGCATTACCTAGTGAAAACCTATGGGAAATTCATATTGGAATCCAGAGTAAGTTGTTCTTACACCGGAGCAAGGACTCCCGGTAGTTACACTGGATTTTGCCCTTAGTATACAACATCTTATGTGCCACCACAATTTTCCACTATGATTCTTGTCTGTAAGGAAGTCTCTTCATTTAAAAGTCTCTTTCAATTGTCTTGAGCCACGCATCTTCACTGTCAGAAACAGGTCATGATCATGAGTGGTGGTTCATCAAAGTCATCAAGAAGATGAGCTTTCCAATACATGGTCCCCTCAACAGTTCTGGATCAAAAGGCTATTTGGTTGACCATACAAAGTTAGAATCCTAAAATCCACCAATCCCTGAATTTCCAGAGTCAGAATTACTCTTCCCCTTCACCTATTGTGATTAATCTCCAGACACTGCTTTTGATGGTTACAATGGCACGCTTTGATTAAAGTCAGGGGGGACTTAGAGGGTTGCATATAACTAGATTTCAGTTAGGGGCGCCATATATGAATATATTTAATAAAGAGCTCCCTCCATATGTTCCCCTGGAATTGATGCATAATCCTAAACATGCTTACTGTGAAGTAATTCCTGTTGAATTCCATGGATCCTACTCCCAGTTGTGCATAGGACTGCAGTTTTATATACCAGGACTGGCAGATCTAGATGTCTACGGACTGCCAGTCACAAGGTCAGATGTTATAAACATGTATTTCCTTCAGCGTCTTATTTAAGAAGGACATACACTTGAGTGTACAAAATCTCATTTTTTCTTTTCCCTAGACCCAGCTTAATGAGGATCAATCCTTGAAGTCTTTGCCACTTATACACTAATCGTAACTAAATTCCCCTGTGGTGTTGCAGTTGTGTGGCATGGCTTCCACTGTACCACACAGAGAAAGATTGCAGCTGGAGGTCTCCTTGTACCCAGGTAAGCCCCAGCAGCAGCAATGAGTAAATCCAGACCTGTGTAGAAATATTGTAGATACAAGTCCAAACTGATCCATGTCAGTGGATCAGGCCTGGAAAGGGGGTAGGACACAGCCCTCAACAGTAACTCAAATCCTGCCCTCTTCCAGATCCTATCCATGCACCCTGGCCCCATTGCTGCACTTATCCTACCCTTGTGCTGAATTTACTTACCTCTAGACATCCCTGCCATCTTCCTGCCCAGCACTGCTTGGAGCAGCATTGTTGCAATGCACTTTATAGAACATATAATAAAGGCTGCAATCCTAATTGCAGTTCAATGAGTCTTACAGGAAAGTGTTTTTAGGATTGCAGCCTTTAATATATATTATATTCTGGAGGAGTATGTTCTCTACTGTAATGGTGCAGTAATGGGAAAGGGCTAGACCAGTAGAATGCTTCTTAGACTGAAGAATTATATCAGAAGACAACTTCTGATGCATTTTAATAGTGACAAACATCTGAAGATCCCTTTGCAGATGAGTTGATGCTTGAAGTGAGACTTCCCAGTTCATAATCGTTAATAACATTGCTACAGCATTATTCACAAGGTCTTGATGTGTTGACCACAGGTGGGCTGATGCCAGTCCTGACGTTCTGTAGAGGTGGTTGTTAATTAGGGGCTGGTGGTTGTTAATTAGGGGCTGAGTTAGCAAACCGGTTGTTAATTGGGGGCCATCATCCTTGAATTGCATGCCAGTGTGTTTGCATTTCTCTTAAAGGGCCTCTGGAAGCTCTCCTCCCCCCTCCCTTCTGAGCCTCCCTCCCCTTCTCTCCCCCCCTCCTTCCCTCCCTAAGGTTATTTTTAATTTAAAACTACAAGCAGTCTGTTCCTTTTACCATTGCAGCACATTCAGACTCTGACTGCTGAACTGGGGGGTGTTTGGATCACTGTTAGTTCCATGCTTTAAAGTCAGGGTTAGTAAATTCTTCATGCCCCAAACCTTTGAATGAGGCTATTCAGGAATCCTGACTTTGCTAAATACCTTATTTTGATTAAAAACCTTATTTCTAGCAAGTTTTCAGAAGTTATTTCCTGGTGCAGTTTGCAAAGCATGCTGGGTACTCACATGCAAATGAGCAGCCTCTCTGCAGATGCTTTTTTTTGAATCAGGCATTTGATGGGCAGCTTTACTAAGAGGTCCTTGGGAGGGAACAGAGAGGCCGGCATACAAACCTCTGGGAGGCTGAGGTGAGTAATAGCAGCAAGCCTTCCTGCCTGCCTCCCTCCTTCCCTGGGTGCAGCCCAGTACTAGGCATGGAGAACTGCTTAGTACTACCCAGTACTACTCAGGAGTAAGCCACACTGTATAGTAGAGGACTGCAGCCTGTGGCCACAATCCTAGCCACACTTTCCTGGGAGCAATTCCCATTGACTATCATGGGATTTCCTTCTGAGTAGCATAGGATTTGAGGCTACTTTCCCATCCAGACTTTCCTGAGAGTAAGCCCACTGACTATAATGGGACTTACTTCTGAGGAGACTGGCAGAGGATTGGATCTCTCCCTCCAGCCCAGTCTACTTTCCTGAGAGTAAGCTCACTGTCTATAATGGGATTTTCTACTGAGTAGACATGATTAGGACTGGGCTCTGAGGCTGCAATCATATCCACACTTACATAGGAGTAAGCCCCACTGACTAGAATGAGAGTTACTTCTAAGTAAGCCTGCATAGGATTGGACTGTAAGGCTAAAAACCTGACCACACAGTTTTGGGAGTAAGCCCCATTGACTTGAATGTACTTACTTCTGAGTAGACACTGTTAGGATTGGGCTCAGGCTGCAATCCTATCCACACTGTAGACCTTTTGCTCCCCCCAAGAGATCTCCCCACTTCATCCTGCCCCTCTGAGAAATCTCTCCACCTGAGATTGAGGACAGGAAGTATGGGGGGTACCTGAAGAAATAGCCCCAGTTCCCATCCTGCCCCCCAGGAGCCCACTCCACTGCCTACTCTGAAGTAAATCCTATCCTAGTCCTATCCTAGTCCCATCCTAGTCAATGGAGCTTACTCCCAGGTAGGTGTGGATAGGAGGGCAGCATCAGAGCCCAATTTTTTGCATGCCTCCTCAGAAGCAAGTACTGAGTGACCATATGTCCTCCTTTCCCAGGACAGGTCCTCTTTTTACTCCTCCTTTTCCTTATGAGCAGGCAACATGGAGTCTTCTTATTATCCATACTTTTTTCCAGGACCACAATAAATCTTCATTGTCCTCCTTTTCCTTATAAGCAGGCAGCATGCAGTTCCCATCCTGCACCCCCAGGAGCCCAGTCCACTGCCTACTCTGAAGTAAATCCTATTAAAGTCAGTAGGTTTTACTCCCCTGTGAGCATAGGAGTGTAGCCTCAAAGCCCAATCACTGTCTACTCAGAAGTAAGTTCCATTATAATAGTGAAGCTTACTCCCTGGAAAGAAGCTGGTTTCTAAGAGCTTGTAATCCTATGCCTGACTACTCAAAAGTTAATCCCATTTCAATCTATGAAGCTTACTCCCAGGAAAGTGTGCAGAGGAGTGCAGCATTAGAGCCCAATCCTATTCTTGGCTACTCAGAAGTAAGTCCCATTAGAGTCTGTGGAGCTTACTCTCAGGAAAGTGAATAGGATTGCAGCCAGAGGCTGGTTACTAAGAGCTCAGTCCTTTGCTTGACTACTCAGAAGTCCTATTATATTCAGTGAAGCTTACTTACAGGAAAGTGTGGATAGGATTGTAGCCTTAAGTAGTGGCTTAGAGGCAAACCTCAGCCTGTAGAGGGGACACCACAGACTCTGGTCCTAAACTGTAGATCAGTGTTTCTCAACCAGTGGTATGAGTACCACCAGTGAAACTTGTGGTAGTGTCTGCTGGCACTGAGGCACCTGGAGGCAAGTGTTATATTGCAGCAAGAGGCTGGGATTCTAAGAGCCCAAATCTTATGTATGACCATTCAGAAGTACTGGTAAGTCCCATCATAGTTAAAATGGAGCTTACTTACAGGAAAGTGTGGACAGGATTGTAGCCTTAAGTAGGGGCTTAGAGGCAAACCTCAGCCTGCAGAGGGGACACCACAGACTCTGGTCCTAAACTGCAGATCAGTGTTTCTCAACCAGTGGTATGAGTACCACCAGTGGAACTTGTGGTAGTGTCTGCTGTATTAGGCACCTGGATGCAAGTGTCATATGTGCTCCCTGAGGCAGCTGGTGGGCTGCTGTGTGATTCAGGAGCTGGACTAGATGGGTCTTTGGTGTGATCCAGTGGAGGCTTTTCTTATGCTTTTATGTTCTTAATTGTGGCACACATTCCCCCTGAGAGCATAACCAAGTGTAATGCATAGGAATAAATTACACAGAACCCAGGGGCTTAGTACTGATTGATGCCGTCACAAGTGATACAATTTTTTTGGTAAACTAAGGGTTAAGGTGGCATGCCCTCCCCGCCCCGCCCCCTGACCCTGGCCCCACCCCCTGACCCAGCCTGGCCCCGCCCACTTCCGGAGAACCGGTTGTTAGGGCAGGCTGGGCCCACCACTAGTGTTGACTGAATACAGTTGTGGTGGGGGTGTGAAATGGAGACTACTATCCCTGACCTCTTTATGTTTAGAGGACATTGCAGTCTACACATATGTTCAGAATGCAAACACTCTTAGGGGAGGAAGCATGAGTCCCTGCTCCTAATCTGTACAATCTGTGCAAAGATTCTGTATTTATAGTCTTTAGAAATCCCTTGCAAAGGCAAGGCTACTGATAATATAGGAAAGCCCATATGTGTACAATCAGTACATGCACAGGGTCTGTGCAGGCACATGTTGATTGCCCCATGCATCTGGCACTTTATATGCTCAGAGTGCCAACAATCAAGATTTGCAAAGGGTTTCAGAACATACAGCCCAATCCAGAGCAACTATTCCTTGGACATAAGAGGCCTTAAGAGGCCTTAGGGTGCCCTATCTATCACTAGGGTGGAACAACTGCAAGATGCTCCAGCCCAGTTACTCTGGAAAAGGCTTAGGGCAGAGCAAGGCAACATAGGATGCCCTAAGAGAGGTGGACCTGCTCTGCCCTAAGTGGGGCAGCCTAAGCAGCTCAGGAGAGGCAAGTTGAGGGCAAGTTTAGCATTGCCTAGGGCAGAGCAGTTACTCTGTATCCAAAGCCTGTTTCAAGGCAGAAATGCCCTCTTCCAATTCCTCAGAGATATACCACCTCAGGAGCAGGTATAGTAAAGAGTAGACCCATAGGGGGCCATGATAAGGCCTGAGTAAGAATGGTAGTGTTGACCAAAAATCTGAGTTCTTGGCCAGCCTAGCTGCAATCCCTGCCTCTCAACCTCAGGATATGGCACAACTATGGCCGCCCACTAACCTCAGGATACAGCAGGCCACTCCAAGCATCCATCTTGCACTAGAAGAACTGCAGCTGTAACTGGTTGTCAGGAACTGCTGGGCTTCATTATAATGTAGGCACCACAGCTGTTCCTTCTTCAGTGTGATCTGAGGGGGTCTACTCAGGAGCAAGCCCTCCCCAGCTGTCACTGACTTAGCATGCTCTGGAGCAGTTAGGGCAGCTCAGGCTTCCTGACTCTCTGGATGCAGCATAACTTTCTACTCTGGTTACAGAATAGTTAGGAGAGAGCAGTTAGGGCAGAGCAGGTTGAACTTGCTCTGGATTGTGCCCATAGCCTATATATGCAAAAGTGCATATTTAATTACACTGTCAATCCCAAGGTTCCTGATCCCACAGGGAGAGTTTTATACAAATCAAATGTACAATGTACAAATCTACAACCTTCAACTCGGGGCACTGAGGCTGGGAAAAGGGACAAAAACACAATCCTATTCTCCAAGTGCTCATCCTAACATTTGGTAAGCATGTTATTCATTTTTTTAGCAGAGTTAGAAGAACACACAGCTGAGAACACAGAGGGGGGAAAACAAGTGCAACCACCACATCATGAGACTGGGAGGGACATCTTCAGCCCTTTCACTTATTGATGGAGTATTTCCAAACATTTCACCTATGGGCAAAATCCAGAGTAACTACGGGGAGTCCTTGCTCCGGTGTAAGAACAACTTACTCTGGATTCCAATATGAATTTCCCATAGGTTTTCACTAGGTGGTGCAGTAACTACGGGTGCACGTAAAGTCTCTTATGTGCTCCCGTAGTTACTCTAGATTTGGGGGTAAGACTCACTTTTCATTCCTTGGCTCTTCAGTCCAATGATAGCTGATAGCTTTGTGCTAAAATTCTTCCTCACTGTAACTTAGTACTTTAAATGCCTGTTTATTTACCTTACATTTCAAGCTGTCCTGCAATATATACCAAGTTCTCCCATCCACTTTAATATTAGCACCTGCCAATCACAACAGAAAGCACCTACTTTAAAAGTTGCAAAGGTTACTCCTTTTGAGTTATACACAACCATGGACAGAAATGTTAGAGAAATTCAGTGTTACCTGAGTGAGCGTTGAGTGTGCAGAAAGTGTGCAGGATGAAGCCTTAAAGTCATTAATGTCTGAAACCTTCATAATTATGGAGTGTGTTAATAGAGGTATTGTAACAAGCTTCTTTTGCGAGCTGCCCTGGGCCTGTTCTCTGAGCCACATCAAGCACTAAGTTTAAATGAAACGGCTCCCAAGTTTCCTAAATGGTTTAATAAAACATATACTGACTGTAATATTCAGTTTATAGTAGAAAACTATCGCCCCTTGGTTTGAAAAATGACCTCCAGTTGGCAATTTTACTCTCAGCTTCATAGATTATAGTCCACTGTTGGTCATTTACTCAGTCCACAGAGCAATACTTTTCCATAACAAGCTCAAACGGCAATCAGTATTTGTAGGCTGCTCTGCACGCTGAGGATAATGCTCCCTACACATTCTATTATGCAACTAAACAAAAGGAATAACAACCTGGTGACATCGACACAGAGAGAAAAGGAATGCTTAGTCTTCTTATGTGGAGACAATCTGGAGAGTGCAGGGGAAGAGGTGAGGTGGAGAAGTAAAAATTAATTTCTTTGCATTTTTGCAGATTTCTGTTTCCTTTGATGTGTTCAATACAAATAATAAAATCTCTTAATTCGATTCTCTATTCACTAATGATATTTGGCTTTGTATCATTTTAAGTCTATTCTTATTTTAATGCACTATAGCAAATGCTAGATCCAATTAGAGCTGATCAACTTTAAGGAAATTAGCAAGTACCCTAAAGTTACAAAATATTGATTGTAGTAGAATCAAGGATCAGTCTTGAAAAGGCAAAATTGGAGACAGTTAAACTGCCCTTGGAGAAAGAAAACACATCATCAAATTTAACAGCCTGGGGGTGATGTTTTAGATCTACCCATAAATGGCCATTTCAGCATTTATATATCAGAATCCTGCTCCGGAAAATCAAGGTCCCATGTACCCAAAACAATGGATGTATACACTCTGCTTAATTCTCAGAACTACTCATTTGGAAGGTCTTAATCCCATTTCTGGATGTCTTGTTATCTTAGAAAAGTTCTGTGCAAGCAAGATTCACCAGCCATGTACTTGCAAATCAACACCACACTGACCCTACAATCCAGAGTAACTACAGGAGCACGTAAGAGACATTACATGTACCCATAGTTACTGCACCACCTAGTGAAAACCTATGGGAAATTCATATTGCAATCCAGAGCAAATTGTTCTTACACTGGAGCAAGGACTCCCTGTAGTTATTCTGGATTGCGCCCTAGGACTGTCTAGCCACTCACAGAGACTTGGAATCTAGAAAGCACAATATCCCTCTCTATCTCAGTGTTGTGTATAGCTCTCTCTGTGTACCAAGTGTGGCGTACTCTTCAAAGGGTCTTGCCTTTTCCCAAAAGAAGAAAGACAGACTAAAGAAATGGAAGGATACTGCTGATAACAAGCACAAAAGATGAAGGTTAGATATCAAACCAATGTTACTTGCATTCCCACTTATGTTCATTCAATGGCTTTATCAGTATTCTGTAGCTCAAAGTTATACGTATGAACTTTGTTCTACTGAAAACTACAGTGGCACCACAAAAAACCCCCACCAAATTTCAAGGTTTCTTCATGTATATGAGAAACATACAAATAATGGAAGTACCATCGAATGAGAGTCACTTTTTTGCAAGGAAGAATATTATTTGGTGGCGTCTTTGCATCCTGGCTTGAAAAGCCACACATCAAAACCTTCACATTTGCCTCGCAGTCCTATTCTTTCACCCCCTAAATCAATATAAAAGTTTGGCAGATAGAATGATTCGGTCCTCCTAACAAAAATGACCCTTTATGTGGAATTTCAGCATTGGATTTACTTGCTTGCTCATTAATACTATTGGGCAAATTAGATGATACAATTTTATGGTTTAGGAAAAAAGCCTTTTAGTTTAAGAAGTAGCAATTTCCTTTCTAAAAAACATCTTTCATTTTTTAAAGCAATAAAAAGTGGCATATATGTCCCATACCATAATGGATTAATTAAGGAATATTATGTTTATCCTAAGTCCTGACCGAGTTGTACATCTTCATAATTCACTCATAAAAATTAATGCATTTTCCAACACTCCATAATGATCTATCACCTATTTTTTTACCATACCTGTTCAGAATAAATTGTTCCAAATTGGATTATTCTGAGACACAGCAAGGAGTAAAAAAAAATTACATCGTTATTTTAGGAATTTACAGGGCTATGCACCAAAATCTCAATCTTCTCACAGTATGTTTGAACTGTCATGTTACTTTCACTGTTATAAAATCATGCTGTTATTGCCACACCTATTTTTCTTTTGAATCAAATGCAAGTGCAAACTCTCTCTCTCTCTCTCTCTCTCTCTCTCTCTCTCTCTCTCTCTCTCTCTCTCTCTCTCTCTCGTCAAGGTTTGTCGGCTTTGTCACAACCTATTTATTTTTAAAAGATTTCTTTGTTATTGACCATTCATGTAGGCAGTATAAAAATATTCATGCAGTGGCTCATAAAACCCTCAAATCTCCAAATCGTCAGACAAAAAAAAGAGAATAATCCCCAAAATAATAATGTACAGATGTTCCTTATTTAAATTAGCTGTTGGCATTTAATGCTGCCAATTACATATGTGATCAAATTTGTGAATTTCCCAGGTATTCAACGTTTTATGGCAGGCTGTTTATCCTCCAGTTGGATAATCGTTCCACATGATTGAAATAGATAATTGTTCAATAAATAGAAAATGTGAGGTGAGTGGGGCTATCTTAGGGCTCGAAGTGGCCAGTTGCATTTTTATTATTCATTCACTGTGTCTTTTTCTTCTGCTAATATTACTTGTTTCCTTTTGGTCTTCAATCTACAATATCTTCTCAAAAGTAATTTGCATTTACTGATCATCTGCAAAATAATCCCATTCTCAAATATAAAATAAGAATCTCATTCTCAAATCTGTGCACAGACAGAATTTGTAACAACCCCACCATTCGATAAATTGTGGTGCAGGTGATATGTTCACAAGCATTCTGACCCATTCTGCTTCTGAATCAAGCAGAAAAGGTGGCTTATCAAATGCTAAATCTCTGCAAAATGTTGCCCTACCTTTTAAGTATAAAGCGGTGCAATAGCAGAAATCATGTTATCCTCCCAAGTATATAGTGTCATTTTTAAGTGTTTATCAAGCTCCAATTTATTTGGTTCTTGTATTGTTTAAAAAAGTTTGTCAGACACAGATTTGTGGCTCAAGAAACAATCCATTACAACATCTCCCTTTTCCAGATGTTACTTTTCCTCAAAGCGTGAAAGAAATAACAAAAAGGTTAAGCAAACCCAGTCCACAGCCATTAGTACCAGTTAAACATACTGAAGAATTTAAGAAATTTATCTTAAAGTAAAAGTTGCAAAAATATAATGGACTAGTGAAAACATACCCACATTGTGGGTGAAAACGTACCCACATTGTGGGAGTGAAATTCCTCCCATACTCCACCCCCTATGCACATCGTCCCCCCATGCATATCATTGCCCCATGCACAATACCCCTGTACAACATCTCCCATGCGCACCATATGCAACACCCCATGTTCAATACTCCTGTACAACATCCCCCATGCACACTGTCCCTCATGCGCACTGTCCTTCATGTGCATCATCCCCCATGTGCATCATTCCCTCATGTGCAACACCCTCGTACATCATCTCCCCATGTGCATCATGCCCTGTGCACCCTCCCTCCCATTGCATCAGCTGGATGTTGATCAGTCTTCAATGTTAAGTATAGGACGTTGCACCCCTTTTCAGACCCTTAAGGGTTAAATTTCTCAACATATGTTCTTAGTGGATGTTTGTGTCACAGAGGGAACACCCTCCCCAAATTTCCTGCTTCTAGGTCCAGGGGTTGGGGCAAAGCATCCCTCAGTCAGGGATTCTTCAATGTAAAGTATAGAGAGGAAAATGTGTTGTGCCCCTTTTCACCCCCTTCCGGTTGGAATTTCCAAAAACCAGTTCTTAGTGGGTACCTTCATCATGGAAGGAACACCCTCCCCAAATTTCACACTTCTAGGCCCAGCGCTTTTGGCTGGGCGTTGATGAGTCAATCAATCAGTCAGTGACTTTTCAGTTTTAAATATATAGAAGATGATGAAGCAGATAATATTTGAAAGCAGTGAATGGAAATGTCCAACATTTTATATTAACAGAGATAGGTGGAAAGGGATAAACAGGAAAAATTGGAAACCTGAGGTAAGAATTGCAGGTGATTTGATACAAGGGATATTCAAATCCACCACAGTAGACTCATGTTGAGCCTTGATTCCCATCCTCCTTTGATTTAACTTGTGCATGAGTCCTCATGGGCAGCCATAGGGACTTGTCCAGAGCATTTCTGAAGGTCCAGTCCCATCTGAAATGATTCTGGGGGAAATGGGACCTTTGTTACCAGTCCTTTTTATGGGTCGCCAATGTCTCAAGCAGTGGTTCCCAAACCTTTTAGAGGTCCTAGAAGCCAGTGCTCGATTTATAAATTCGGGGGCGGGAGGGGGAAGCACATGGCAATAAGTGGGCATCAGTACTTCCCCACAACAGCATCTTGCTTAACCCTTGATGCACACAGCCTAATCAGCCCTGTCAGTTTTCACATGCAGAGGCTTTATCCCTTGAGGTTCTATCCCTGACGTGCTCAGGTAAGTCTAGGAAAGAAGCTTTTCTGAAAACCTGGAGAATTATTGGCAGCCACTGTAAAAAAGATTAATGAACGAAAAGGGCTATAGGATGGCTTCTTATGTAAGTGAATAGGTTCCCAGGGTATAACTTGTATATTACATGTTATTTTTTAAAAATTAAAATTTTTTCCTCCACCATCTAATCTCAAATGCATAGCTATATTAGTTATTATTTTACGCAGTGGGGCCTTTAGGTACAGGAAGCTTAGAAACAAGATACAATAGACATCATTCTCTGCCTACCACTCCATTGTTTCTGTTGTTCAAATTGAACTGACTCAGAAAGCAAGGGTAAGAACCTATATTTGCTTGGTTTATTCTAGAGCCCAAAGTTCATGAACAACACAATTTGTGCATCACATAGCAGCCACTGGATGCCTTATTGTTAGGACAGAACTGTTAGTGGAGGGGGGTAGAGTCAAATCTTGCCACTCACAAATTAAAAAGCAGAATGGTTGTGGTCTTTTGGGATTTGCAAAGATATATTCGATCCCTGCCATTTAGCACTGCATCAGTTTTGACTTGATTCGTTGCCTATTTAATTCTCACGAAGGGAAATAAAATTCCCTTAAACAGGATATTGCCCATTCACAAGATGTAAAATTCCCTCAAATATGATATTGTTTAGCTCACCAGTTGAAAAAAGGAGAAACCTACTAGCATCAGTTCAAACCTTTATATTAAAAGAAAATAACAAATTATCCAAAGTGTAATATATAATATATATGTAATATATGTAATGCAAGTATATTCCTTGAGAACAGCAATCTTACCCATGTAACCTCAGGGCTATAGAACAACTTCCCAGTTGTTCAGGTGTGCCCTCCCCAAAATAAAACCATGGGGGTGCATTACAACCTGGAAGCCACCCACTCCTCACTAAAAAACTGTTCTAACCTTTGATGAAAGACCCTTGTCTATATGCAAATTTCTCAATTTTTTTCCCAAGTTGAACTTCTTCAAAATTACAAAAGATGTTTTATCTAAGCAAAGTCAGTTTCACAGAAACAATAACAGCATAATCCAGAGTAACTACGGGAGCTCTTACGTTGACGTAAGAATTCTGGATTGCTCTATGGATTTCCCATAGGTTTCCACTAGCTGGCGCCATAACTACGTCAACGTAAATGTCTCTTATATCGACGTAAGAGCTCCCGTAGTTACTCTGGATTGTGCAGTTAAGTGTGTAGCGGGAAGCTCTTGTGAACAGGAAATGATGTAAACATTGTTACTGCCAAGGATAGAATTTAGGGCCGATCTCCAATGTGGGAACATTAAACAAAGCTCCAAATGGATCTCTTTTAGAACCAGTAGAAAGAGATACAAAAGATGAAGTTTGGCATAAGCTATCCCAGTGGTAAGCAGCTTCTTATACTACCTTCAAGTGTTTCATTTTTAAAATCTCTAGTTAATAGTAATTGTTTCATTACGTGTCAAGGAGGAAATGTTGATTAGCTAAAGCTTCTCTCTATGATTCTTATACAAGGTTGTAGATGAGTGAGCACACACGCAACACTTCCCTTTGATATATTGTACTATAACAAGTAGGTTCTTCACATTATCAGCTTGTCTAACAGCATGGTTAAACCTTGTGTAAGAAATTAAGGCTGCAGTCTTACAGACACTTTCCTGGAGTAAGCCCCTTTGAACATAATAGGATGTATAGGGGTGCCTTGTAAGACAAACTTAATTCATTCCGGAAGCATGTTTCTCTTACAAAGCGTTCTGCTTACAAAGCGGATTTTTCCATAGGAAATAATGGAAACTCCGACGATTGGTTCCACAACCCAAAAATATTCATATAAAGATATCAACCCTATGTAAAAAAATGATGACAAAACACTGTAGTCAAATTCAAAACACTGTAATAGTATAATACAGAACACAATTACTGTAATATTAATAAAAACACTGTAATATACTGTACAGTAAAACAGAAAAGAAAAACCTTTATGGCCAAGGATGACGAATTTTCACTAAAACAGACACTGGTATCTTTTGGAGCAACTTTAACAAGGAACCTCTGTGTGTGTGTGTGTGTGTGTGTGTGTGTGTGTGTGTGTGTGCACGTGCGTGCGTGCGTGCGTGTGTCCCCCCATGTTTGCTGCAGAAGCAGCATCAAAGGCAAGGGGGCAAGATCCTACGCTGTCTACTCAGAATCAAGTCCCACTGAATCAAATCCACTGGGGCTTACTTACAGGAAAGTGTGTAGGATGCAGGAGCAGCACCAAAGACTTCTGCCTGATACAAATCCTTTGCTGTCTACTCAGAATCAAGTCCCATAGTATCCATTGGGGCTTAATCACAAGAAAGTGGGTAGGGTCCAGGCAGGAAAGGTGGGGGGAAGAGTGTTGTTGTAGTGGGGCCCAGGCAAGGGGGCTTCCTTGGGGAGAAGGGGTTTCTTTTGAGAGGGTTCCAGGAGGGGGTTTTCTCCCTACCTGATGGTGGCTGCTGCATGGGTTCAGCTGGCTGGCTTGAGGAGACTGGGTTGGGAGGTTCAGACATGCTTGCTGGGGAAACTCAGAGGATGCTACTGCCTGTGCATCCCTCTGCAGGCAGGCTGAGACAGCACCCAGCCAATGGTCATTTGTCTTACAAAGCACATTCATCTTACAAAGCAGAATCCCATAGAAATTTTAGTTCGTCTTATAAAGCATTTGTCTTACAAGGTACCACTGTACTTGTAAGTAGACATGCACATGCTTGTGCTGTCAGAACACCAATACTGCCAAGAGTCCAGAGCAAGTGTGACTGTCTACATTGTTTCTAAGGCACCTTTCAAAAAAGCTCACTCTAGTCCCATTAAGTGTGCCTTTGCTGTTTACATCATCTGTAAAAGCAGAGCTAAGTAATACACATTTCCCCAAATTAACATAAGAAGTAGGTGAGGCCCTGGTAGGTACAGGCTGCAAATAGGAACCCACAAGTGGAGAGACAGTTCTGATGAGAAGGCTGTACGTAGAAGGATGCTTTTGAATGTTCCCATCCATGATGACAGGGAACAAGGACATGGAGAAGGTAAAGTATGCATTTTCATGTAATTCTCCATTCCTTTATAAAAGACCCCTGAGGAGTATTTTTTCTTTCTTTAAACAAAACCTTATATCCACACATGGTTACCATTACCCATAACCCCAAATATAAGAGATAAAGTGCTTTTATATTAAGAAAATGTAGAAATATGCTTATATTAAAAATGTTTCCAGCATTTTCAAGGTGCAAAGAAAATGCATCTCCGCCTTTTTTTTACTTCTTCAGGGATTTGAAGAAAAACAGGTCAATGTTCTAAGTGTTTTTTATAGGTTTTATTTCTAAATACTGGGGAAGAGAAGCTGATGGGGACAGAGTACCTCTAATAGGAAGAACTCAGGCAAAGTGGGGTAAAGAAGATGGTTTAGGACAAGCTGGAGAACTATGATCAATCTCACCTTCAGGCCTTTTCCACAATCATGAGAACCCTAGTTGCCCTGTTTTGGTCCATCAAGTCTTAAAATGCCCTTGCTGAGATTGTTAGCTGCTGAATTGACAATCAACTCATTTTTACTTAAGGCAAAAGTGGTGGCATATAAAATGTTACTGCTCGCTACTGCCACGGATATGATTTAGGCCAGCTCAACTCACCTAGGCTTTGAAACAGAAGAGGCCTGGTAGGATTACTTTTGTGTAATCAGGAATGTCCAAACTTCCAACTTTAGGACTCTTGGATCTTTAACAATTATGTAAATTCCCTTCAGCAGAGGGAATTTCATCAAGTGCTGCTTCCCATTTCACAGATCAAAAGCTGTATTTGCTGAAATCTCCTCTTCTATACAATTGTTAAAGGTCCAGGAGCTCTAAAATTAAAAGTTTGGACATCCCTTGTCTAAAGGGATTTTATCTTCCTTTTCAGGTTTCCTATACAGTATTCTGCAAAGCACAACGGCCTGGGTAGATTGATATGGAGGATAGGCTGTTACCCAAGCAGCAAATCCCCTCTCTCCACGCCACTGAAATAGTCCAATATGATTGGTTCCAGCTGCATCGCAGAGCTGGGCTAAGGACAGGAGCTCACCCTGTCTTGTGGGGACCCAGGTCTCGAATCCTGACCTTCTGGTTAACAGGCACAGCATCTTAACCACTTGCGCCATCCATATAGACCACTATAGTAATAATGGCAGAGAAATTATATTTCACCACCATGGAATCTGCACACTGCTGTCTAGAGGAGTCAGGCTGAATAGTTACAGGCTTGTTATTTTCTTGGCCCAACTTTAAAATGTGCCTCTCTATCAGTTAACGAGTTACAATTGTGAAAATTACAACCTATGAGCCACCAGATTCCCTGACAGACCAACATCTCACAGGGCCAAGTTAGGATCTCCATCTTTGCATTTTACCTGTACAAATGGCAGCCTGTTCTCATTGGGAACCTCTTTTCATGCAGGAGTCAAGCTATGCTAATATTTCAGCAAGGCTTGCCTAATAGTGACGACATTGTCACATTCTCCCTAGAATGTGACAACTGTGCATTTAAAAGCACACATTTTTCCGTCAGAATTTATATGTTTGGAACGGCAGTGTCTCTCTTCTTCATTCTACATTCATTGTAGTACAACACACTGGTGAAACCCAGCTGCCTCACAGAGTGTGAAGTGGACCTCAGTGGCCTGAACTACTCTGTGTTTCAGTGTCTGAAATAAAAGCAGCAAAATTGACTGTGGCCATTTCTGAAGGTCAATTATCAGGGACCACTTCACACATGCATGTACATTACTTGATTTCTCATCATCTGGTTAATCAGCCCTTGATGATTCCACTGAAAAGCTGTTTTTTTAAGTGATGTTGGAAGCTGTGTCTTCAAAGAGAATACCCGCACAGAACAAACATCCCTGTTTGTGTCTACCCAAACAGTTCAGGGTTTGGGAGGACTGATTCTGGTTTTTCATGAAGACCCAACATCACAGTCCAAGAGAAATATTGGGTTTTAGCAACATTACTGAAGAATCCAGTGTCATATGTGCCTCAGGTGAACACCATTTAAATGGTGCACTGGATCTTTCCAAAGCTGGCAATCAGAACCTCCTAATCAATAAGGGCAGAATCCTAAAAAATTTAGGCCAGCCTAACCCACCTGGCATATCTTCCTGTGGTGGTATGGGGAGGTTGGCATACGTCTGTGTACTCCCCCCCCCCCAAAAAAAAAGAGTAGGACAGAAGTGTTTTATGACACTTTTATGACACCCCCAGACCTGTACAGGACTCATGCCGGGGTTTGTGCCAGCCTAACTGGAGATTAGGATTGCAGCCTATGGCAAATACCTTTCACTCATCTTTCTGGAATAAGAATAATCATTTCTGCCTAAGGCATCTCCACACACAACGTTCCATCCCAGGCAACTGTCTCCTCACCTCCAAACCATAGGGGCACTTCGCCAGTTATGATGCCCTTTCCAGGAAACCTAGGGATCAGGCATGTAGTTTCTCTTGTGCAATTCAACAGGGCAGATTTTCCATTAATTATAAATGGAACCTTCCTTGGCTCTAAGTTTAGTCCACATTTGTGAACACAGGACACATATATGTGTAAGGCTGCAATCCTAAAGACACTTTCCTGGGAGTAAGACCCATTGAACACAATGAAGCTTACTTTTGAGTTGACATGGTTAGGATTGTGCTCTAAGTGAATCTCAGCATACATTTTTTTTAAAAATTAACTCTACCTCCCCCCTGTTTCAGCAGAGAATTTCATTTGTAACACATGCCTTACATTGGTCACATATATTTATGGGCTGTGGCTGGCACAAGTAGTTAAGACACTGTGCTTGTTAACCAATAGGCCAGGGTTCAAGACCCAGGTCCCCACAAGACAGGGTGAGCTACTGTCCTTGGCCCAGCTCTGTGACGCAACTGGAACCAATCGTATCAGCTCTGCTGTTCCACTGGACTATTTCACTGGCGTGGAGAGGGGGGATTTGTTGCTTGGGTAACAGCCTATCCTCCATATTAATCTACCCAGGCCTTTGTGCTTTGCATACAGCATCGAGCACGATACCATAGTCTTTCAAGACTGATGGATGCCAAGTTTTATATTTAGAACACCTATTTTTCAAAGAGCCACACCAAATGTGTGGCACAGATCCATAGCATTTCATATGTCCTCAAACTTCCTGTGGCAATGTGCTACCTTACACAACCTACATTACAGCAAAATAGAAATATAAAGGCAACCTTTTAGCTCCTACCTCTTTACCTTTGAAATGCAGCCTTAAAATGCATTTGTATGTTTTGATACATTTTTAAAAGGGCATTTTTCATGAAGAAGAAACACTCTAACAAGCATTTTTTCCTTTTAGGTCAAAGGATTCACCTAACAAATCACAATCCACAATGATATTACTTTCCCCCATCAAGGAAACATGCATACAAAAATTTAAAAAAAATTAAAACAAGGTTGCCCTGGCAAAGAATTGTGAATTTCATTAAATATGTTAACATGGGGAAAAATTCAGCTTTGAAAAATAGTAATCCTGTCTTTCAACAAAAATATTATAGGAAGCTATGAATTTGGTAGATCTGAATAGGCTGTTGGTACATGTTTTACTAAGGTAATATAATGGCACACTATTATTAGATCACATTAATCATTACTATGCCAAAGGCAGTGACAGCCCCACTGAAAAGGATTGAAAGGGCTGGTAATGGATATAAATTACCCATTGTGTGATAAAAGGATTTTTACTAAGAAGGTAAGAATAAAACAGCAAAATTTCTAATATAACTGTTGTGCAAAAAAAAGAAGAAATACCACCCCAAAATAAAAGTAATCCTCTGTTGCTAATACCCACAAAAATAAAAAGTAAGCACTTCTGAAACAAGATAATGTTACAATGTTTTAAAAACGTATACAGTATGAAATTAATTTTTGGCATCTAATATTGCAATCAGTTTCAGTGGTTCATGGGATGACCTCTAAGGAATATGGTCAAAATGAAAGGTAGAATTTGCTAATTTCCAGCAAAGAAGGTTTTATGTATATGCATTTAAGCCACTCAGCAGGATCAAAGATGGATTGCCAAGAACCCCAATATTAAATGCTGTTTATAGCAACTAGTTCAATCATCCTTTTTAAGTTCTTGGTACACAAGAACAAAATGATATCAAGGAATGAATCCTTTATATAAAGATGGAAGTGTTTCCCTAGGCTTTTTAAAAAAATTGTTATTACTAAGGTTAGCAACTTGTCTAGCACCAAGACCAAACTGGAAACATATCATGAAGTCTGTGGCTAATCTGCATATGTAGTTAACTTATAATTAGTCTAATTTACATATTAGTTACATGTTTTAATGGATTGAGAGCCAAAACTAGCACACATTTGTTCTCATTCTATGATAATTCCAGAAAATGTATAAAAAAACCATTACCAGCTCTGCAAAAAACTTTATATTGGTATTACTAGGGATGTGCAAACCTGCTGGTTCTCTCCCCTATAATTAATTTGGGTTTTTTAAAAAAAATCATGGATCCAGTCTGGTGTCTGTAAGACACCAACATGGAATCTGAATTACTTACAAATTGCTCCTAGCACACCCACACCAAGTATAGTATCAGTGTGCCATACAGAGGACTCAGAGCATGTCCAGGCCTCTTGGAATCATGGGAAACATATTTGTGAGCCACCCTGGACCTTGGATCAAATTTTATCTGAATGGTGGTGAAAGGTAGAGAGGACATGAGAGCCACAGGCCCAGATATTGGAGAGGCTTTTGGCTTTCACCGAACTATGAAATTTTTTTCTGGGTCAAGAGAGTTGTGGTATGGGCCAGTGACCCAGATGACCTGCACCCCAGAAATTGGGTGGTGCCAGGAGGACAAAAGCTTTAAGAGAGAGAGCCAAGTAAAGAAGGTGGGCAAAGAAGGGGAGTAGGACTGGGCTGATAAGGAACAGGAGAGAAGTCTAAGATGACTGCATTTAATGGAAATGCAGAGGTCAACAGAAGAATCACAGGGCAGCTCACATGGGCCCTGGGGCCATGCCATCCCCATACCAGCGCTCCACTAAAAAACCAACCTTAGTATCTTGTGTCAGCAGCCATTACTACTGCACTTTCCTCAAGTCTATGGATCTAAAACACAACACATGGGAAGGTATCCCTGGACCAAGTGACAAGGTCCAATGCTTTTGCACATACTCCTCATGTAAAGAGCTCCTATTACACTACAAATAGCTGCAAGCTTTACCTTCTCATTTTTTTCTCCTTTAATTTGTGCTTTGCATCCAACTTTGAGGTAGAGCTTCCCCCTTGAGAGAGGAAGAGAGGGAATGGTGTACTAATGCTTAATTTCTGTCGATCACTTCCTGCCATGCTGAAAAAATCAAGGGATGTCCAGTGAGCAGATGGCAACAAGGATCTTCCTACTCTCTTTAGAATGGTTCTATGAGGACCCGTGGTGATAAAACATACCCCAACATTCAAGTCATACCTATTCCAAAAATCCAGGATATATAGTATATTTATATATACTAACTAACTGCTAACTGAGCAAAGTGTCTTTGGGATTGAAGCCTAAGTTTCATCAGAGGTGTAACGAGGGTGTAACGCGGGATCTGCCACTGGCGACAGTGCACCAGGGGGTGCCACTCACACTCCTCTGGTAGCCCTCCAGTTGCCCACTCCCGTGCTCCTCCTTGGGCACACTACAGGGCAGCGAGTTTTGAATTTTCTCTTAGAAAACTGTGACCCAGAATCACGCCATTATGAAAATATCAACAGTGTGCATAAAGTGCTTTTAAGACTTAACTTGATGACAAAATAGTTCTTACCAGGCAAGTCCAGCATCGACAAATTTTTCTCCTGACTGCAGGATCTTCTCAGAGATATAGAATAAGTGCTGAAGGTCAGGAACTGCAAAAATAATGGCTGTGAGAAATTTAAAAATGCAAAACCAAACAAAAATGCATTGTTTCAGTCAAAATAAGTTATATCTAAAACAGTAACATTATAGTATGTTTGGAGGTGACAAAGATAAAAAATACTAATAGAACATAATATGTTGATATTGAGGAACTTGTGGTGCTGGTTTCTAGGGCAAGAATTCTTTTCTGATACAATTATTCTAGCTGAAGGAAAAATACTCACAGACTCTGTCAATGAACAGAGTGGAATTCCAAAATGTTATAAAGATATTTTATGTACATATTGCCATTTTATGAAAACCAAATATTGTAAAAGCAAGAGATGCTGTTGGCTTGGATATCTGTAATGCAGGAATTGGACATTCAGTTTGTTTTAGATGGGATAGTACTCCCTTTTGAAGGTTAACAACTTGTAATTTCTCCTAAACTCAATTTTCAATCAATATGCCCAGACCAGTGATGGGATTCAAAGAAATTAACAACCGGTTCTATGCCCATCTGGCAGCCACTTTTAAATGGCTATTTTTAAACTTTATATGTCCTATCTCTCATTAACAACCAGTTCTATAGAGTAGGTGCAAACTTGCTGGAGCTCACCACTGGCCAAGATGATCACAGCTGATGCAGAATGCCTTTTAGTTGGCTCAGGCATTCTTTGGTCACACAGAACGGTGATAATAATCCACATACTAATGACCTCAAAATCAAATCACTGTAACCCACTCAAAGTGGGACGACTATGAAGATACACAAATACATTATTTAAATGCAATAATATCTATTTTATCAAGTCTTCAGTCAAGGCTGAAATCTTTTTTGAAGGGTGTGTGAAAAATCCTTACATACAGTATGGGAGACCACATGGAATCTGGGGCCTTTTCTTGGCTTTCAAGTTCACTGAATGAAGGACATCTACGTGGTGGGAGGGGGGGGGCTGTGAAAAATTCTTATGCATATTGGACCACATGGGATCATCTGGGGCCTTTTCTTGGTTTTTAGAGTTCATTGAATGCCAAAAGTGCCACTACGCTGGGGGGAGGAGGAGAAGTGGTGCTGGAAAGGGATCTATCTATCTATCTATCTATCTATCTATCTATCTATCTATCTATCTATCTATCTATCTACAGTATTTATATACCGCTTTTCAACTAACAAGTTCACAAAGCGGTTTACAAAGAAAATGGAAAAATAATAATAGCTAATTAAAAGCTAATGGGGCTCACAATCTAAAATGCAAAAAAGAACACCAGCAGGAGCCATTTGAACAGACACTGCTGGGGTGTGTAGGGCCAGTTACTCTCCCCCTGCTAAATAAAAGAGGAACACCCACTTGAAAGAGTGCCTCTTGCTCGGTTAGCAGGGGTACTTACATATAGGGGACCACATGGGATCTGGGGCCTTTTCTTGGCTTTTGTACTTTTCTAGGAATGGAGACCTGCATATTATGTTGAATGAAAAGATAATCTGCATGTTATTTCTATGTAAAACGATTCATACTATATGCAGAAATGCATTTATTCTATGTAAATTATTGTTATATTATATAAATATACACCAGTTTAGATACTTGGCATAATTGTCCCATCCTGTCTCCCCAAGATAATTGTCACATCGCCCCCACTTCTACAATCCTGGCTATGGCCCTACTTCAGATATAAGAAACACTAAGGGCAAAATCCAGAGCAGTTACGAGCCCACGCAGTTACGTCACCCTCTAGTATTATTTTATGGAAAGTCACCTTAACTGCTCTGGAGCAAAGGGCTTCATTTGACTTTAGGATATGGGCCTAATTGTCACTACACCATTTTTATTATGCTGCTCAACTGTTGTGATTTTCTCAGTAAAATCACAGGTCCTGCCTACATGGATGAACTATTATCAACCTGCCAGGTCTCTATAGGGTCACTATAACTTCAAGATACTGTATAACAGCCAACACTTGCAAACAACTTATTACAATGCAAACAAAAGACAACAGTGAACAATCCCAATGAGTTTTGCCCAAGAGATATTCATATGTACAACTCTTTTCCCCCAAAAAAGAGAACTTGCTTATTTGTATTGAAGTAAACTAAAAACCATGATAATTGCAATCACCTGACCTCTGCTACCTGGAAGAGAGATATTATTCTTTGTCAATGTTTTTAGCAATATACACCTTTTTCTTCCCCTGGTCCAGCATATTACTTTTCTTTCACCAGTGTTTGTGATCTTTAATTTGCTCTACTCATTTGGGCAAGAATTCCAGTTTTCAAAGGAAGCCTTCTTGTCTTTCAGAGGTTTCTTGAGTCTGTTTCTTAAACCATTCTAGTCTCTTCAAAATATCTTTTGTAATCCATTGTAATCTGTGGTTTACATTTTATCTGAGCTTCCATTATCAAGGTTTTAAAAAACCTCCAAGTATTCCGTGAAGATGTGACCTTGTTGATTCTCCCTTGCAACTTATTCTTAACTAATCCTGTCATTTTAAGGGGTTTCCACTTTTGAAATTAAATATGACCGTGCTGGAGTGCGGGACAATGTTTCCCTTATATACATGTTGCGTTTGATAGCATTGTAATCACTGTTTCCAATTTATTTGACAACTCTTATATTTCACAGAAGATCCTGGATACCACTGAAGGTATCTTTCCATAGCACAACTGTTAACAGTATCAAGGATCATTTGTTCGTAACATATAGAACACGTGGCTCTTTGCCACAATTCACAACTCTTAACCATTCAATTCAAACATAGCTTGAAGTTCCCTTAATATATTTTATCCTCTGGCTGTATCTGTGATGTCACTCTCAAGATCACATAATTTTGGTCAGGGGAATGACTGAATGTCCACATCTTGGACTAGATACAGTAGAACCTCCAAAGTTGACCACCTCTCTGTATCGACCACCTTTTCTATAATAAAAGCTCTAAAAATATTATAAGTACAGTATTGCATATTTTTCTGTATGTTGACATCTCCCTATGCTGACCAATTTTCTCCCGTCCCTTGGGTGGTCAACTTACGGCAAAATCCAGAGTAACTACGGGGAGTCCTTGCTCCAGTGTAAGAACAGCTTACTCTGGATTCCAGTATGAATTTCCCATTGGTTTTCACAAGGTGGTGCAGTAACTACGGATGCACGTAAAGTCTCTTACGTGCTCCCGTAGTTACTCTGGATTTGGGGGTTAAGGGGGTTCTACTATATTGTGACGCTCTTGTTAGTCTTCCTCCAGAAATCAGTTTAAAAGCAACTCTGGAGTCTATGATAAGAAGCACCAATAGACTGGTTCTTCTGCAGTTCAAGGATAGCCTCTCTCTCTCTCTCTCTCTCTCTCAGTAGGCACTGGGGGTATTCTGGGATAGAACAACCTAAATATATTTAAATTGTTCCTCTTGACAGACCAGAGGAACTCCACTGCACACTGACACACTGACAGTACATAGCTCTGCCTAAGTGGTCCTGCACACTGAACAGTGTTTCCGAAAATACTACAATGGATTTCAATATCTTACTTAGCAAGCCACATTCTTCTTCCATGATTCTTCTTCCAGAAGAATCAGAGAGACGTTTTTAAGTCAAAGATCCATTGTGCTCAGTGGGTCAGAGTTAAACTTTCTCCATTCCTTGCCATGGGAGGAATTTTTTTAAAAAGAAAAAATATTGGGAGTATCAATTATGAAACCAACATCACATCTAGCTTCACCTTAATGATATGTGGGACAGAGACTGGATTGGTCACCTTGGTGGATGACCTACATTGGGGAATGGATGGGGAAGTGCATTCCTGTTGGTCCTGCTAGACCTCTAAGCAGCCTTTGACACCATGGATCATTGGGACCTTCTGGGTCAGTTGGCTGCTCCTTCAGACGGAGTGCAACTCTGTTCAGAGCAGGACAATAGTCCAATATCCAAGTCATGGATTTCTGAACCAGGAGAATCTCTGTTTTATCAGGATTCAATTTCAGCTTGTTTACCCACATCCAGCATCCCACTGCCTCTAGACCAGCGTTCCTAAGCGGGGGTAGGGACCCCTTTGGGGGTTGCATAGAGCTTTCCTGGGGGTCTCCTAAAGACCCCTGGTGCAGGGGGCCAGACCTACAGCTGTAGCTGCATGCACACTGGAGCTGACTGACAGCCTCAGGGCCCAGCCCTATGCATGCCTACTCTGAAATAAATCCCATTATAGTCAAGGGGGCCTTTACTCCCATGTAAATGTGGAAAGGATAGCAGCCTCAGGGCCCAATCCTATGCATCCCTACTCTGAAATAAATCCCATTGTGTTCAATGTGTGCATAGAACACACATTTCATTTGTAACGATGAAAATACATCCTCCATATCGGATATTTACATTACGATTCATAACAGTAGCAAAAATACAGTTACAAAGTGGCAACAAAAATAATTTTATGGTTGGGGGTCCCCACAACATGAGGAACTTATAAAGGGGTCACGGCATTAGGAAGATTGAGAACCACTGCTCTAGACAGCAATCCAGGACATCAACTGCCTCCTCAGACTCAGGAGGCCAGTGTCAAAATACTCCTTCTTGCCTTTGTTACAGCCTCTCCCACCCCTACACCAGCCTACCCAGGCAGGCACAAATTCCCCTTCTCCAGAAGGCATGGGGGCTGGATCTGGCCTTCTTGGGCTTACCAAATAGGACCTTAGCATGTTCCTGCAGCATGGCATATAATTTTTCTTATGTTTATTACAAGGCCGCGTTGTTCAAAAAAGGAAGAAAAATCAGATTTTACATACATTTTGACTTGGGGAAAGCAAACAGTTATTCTCAAGAGAGTTTTGCTAAGATGTTTTATAAATTCTGATAACAGACAGAGCACAGCAAGACATCATCTACTTTAAAAGTCCAATACTGATTTGTTTGGAAGGTTTGTGTCATTGATCAGCATGTCAACATTTCTTGCAATCTGTTTTTCCAGTTCATGACTCTGACTGAAGCCCTCAGGTTTAAGACCTGAAAGTGGCCTATAATACATAACTTCCTAAACAATTTGGGGGACAATTACTGCTTTTGAACATTCAACCAAAACACAGGTGGCTTTAAATAGCCAAAAGATGTATTTCACTCATTTTCATGTCATTCTAAAACCTTCTGACATAGCAGCATAAAAATACATATATTCCAAAGCTGGGTAATACTGCAAGCTGCAGGGAGGCTGATAATGTGGTGTTCCAATTAGGACAAACAGGACCAAGTTGTAGGAGGGAGAGGTAGGAAAGAGAGTGTCCAGAACTGGCTTAAGTGCAAAAACAAATGAAGTATGACACAAATCCCAAAAGACCAATTTATCAGAATACTCAGCGTGGCCACTGAGATCTCCCCAATACAACTAAACTGTTTGTTCTTAACTGCCTCCTTAGTGCACTTTACTGACAAGCTCACAAACACAACACAAGACAGACAAAAGTCAAAGAAATGCAAGTACAAACTGGGTTCTATTCCAAGATATATTTCTCCAGCAGAACAAACTTCAACAAATGGAAATTATATCATTTGTGGAAGGAGTCCTTCCCCATGGAAAGTCCTTCTGTAGATGGAAAGAAACCTTAAGACTGTGATTTTCCACCTTTTTCTTCTCACAGCACACTTAACAAGGCACTTAAATTGTCAAGGCACACCAATTGTTTTTGACATTGACAAGGCACAACAGACTGTTCAAATCCCCAACTCTCACAGCACACCTGATGACTATCTGCGGCACCTCAGTGTGCCACGGCACACTGGTTGAAAATCACTTCCTTAAGATATAACCCATTATCTCTAAAAAATACTACAGTTTGACAGTTGGCAACAGTCAAAAGGTTATTGAATTCAAATTCCTGAGACAACCAGAACTTCAAGTGTGCTGCCATATCTGTGGGATACCAGTTCCAGGGAACCCCTGCAGATACAGAAACTGCGGATACAGAGGACACCTGTGTTAACAACACCTCCCCCATGCGCCCATTAACATTTGTTTAAAAACTTACCGTAGAAGAGTTTCTTGCTTTAATAGATCACTATAAGATTTGATGTGAGCAGGCTGCCAACAGCCTGAATACTTTAAAAAACAAAACCTTGATTGATGCTGATAGAAAGTGGTAAGTTAACTGTTTTCTATTAGCATCAATCTAGCTTTTCGAAAGCATTCAGGTTGCCTGCAGCCTGCTCACTTCTTGTATGTAGCAGTCTGTGAAAACAAGGAACACTTCACTGGTAAGTTTAAACAATATTAATGTGTCCTCCCCCAATCAGCAGATAACTGAATCTGCAGTTATAGGAGGCTACTATATTTACAAGCTTGTTTGCCACAAGATTACAGCAGGGGATTCCCCACCTTGTGCCGCCACCAAAAAAGAGGCAGAGCCCTGAAGTGGCCTTTCCAAAACACTCTCACAAAACTGCTAACAAACATTTCTCACATTGTCTCTGTCCCTTGTGTAACTTCTACAGCCACAGCTGCTATGTTTACTTAAAATCCTTTTCAAGTTATCATCATGTGTGGTCTTAAAAATGACCATCACATGCAAACATAGTGCACATGCAGATAATTTATGGATGCTGTCAAATGAGTTTATATGCCGCAGTAATTTCAGTAACAATGAAGGTGCACATTACGTGCAGGATCGACAAGCACTGCAGCAGCCACAACTGGGTAGCTGGTGGTGAGCAGAAAAAGGATTTATGCAATTGGTCATGACAGCAGGGTCAATGGATGTTGGGTTGGCTGCCCGACAAATTTAGTGCTCTTTTGTACTTTACATTTATTAAGTGTAAACCAATTATATTTTAGGAAACCGTGAATGTAAAAAGGTATTTGCTGGCATATCCTACTAGCACATTCATCAGGGAATCAAATTGTCATGACTCCTTGTCATGGGTACACTCAGGACGCAATCCTAACCAATTTAGGCCAGTGCAACTCATCTCACATCACACAGTGACCAGCACATGTCTGTGCCAGCAGATGTCTGTGCACTGGCCTAACCTCTCCATGAATGGCACGAAAGTGTCTTATGGCACTTCTGCGACACCCCCAGGCCTGCACGGGACTTGTGCTGGCCTATCCAGGGGTGAGGATTGTATTGTCAGTACAGTACAGAGGAGTGAACAGACAGTACAGAGGAGTGTACTGTCAGTGCACTTTCTCACAACATAATGCCGATATTTTGTCAACCTTCTTCCATGTAGTGGCCAAACATTAGGTCTGTCAGTACTGAGAATGCATGTGTTTGATATGCATGTGCAAGCCAATTAGGCCATGGGGCTAAGGAAAGAAAGAGAAGAGCATGACACAGAGAGCTCTATGCCCAGACAGATAATGATGCTCAAAGGAACACTCTCCCCTTGAATAGATCTGCTTTCACTGTAAGGCAGTGGTTCTCAATCTTCCTAATGCTGTGACTCCTTTATAAGTTCCTCATGTTGTGGGGACTCCCAACCATAAAATTATTTTTGTTGCTACTGCTGCAGTGCTATGCACACTTTCCTGGGAGTAAACCT